>BQNB010149511.1:0-16159 GCA_026074375.1 Tanacetum coccineum | reverse complement strand
ACTACAATTGGATTCACAAGTATTAAAGTCACTGCTCCTAGCATAAGATTCACTAGGTTTAGATTGCTTTGGACCATATATAAATTATGAGTCATCTATTTCTTTATCAGGTCTGATATTTGCTTAATTGTATACTAATTTACCCGGGATTTTGCCTAATAAAAGCCAATAAAATGCCAAAAGAATAGAAAATGTGTGCTTTTGTGTCCAATTGTGCAGGTAAGGATTGAAAAGACAAAAAGAAGCAAAAACGATCAAAAACCAACAAGAAACGACAAGGAACGAAAGAGACAAGAACAAGAGTGAAGAAACAGCCAGAAATCAAAAGCCGGATCAACCCGACACAGCAAAAAAGGCAGTCAAAGCTCAAAATATAAAGTCAAGGGCCAAGAATGACAAGTTTTCAAAGTCTAAAGAGCTTATGTGAAGTTTTAAAGATCAAGGACCAAAGTTGCCAAAAGAGAAAAGTGATTTATAAAGAAGAAAGAAAGAAAGAAAGACACAAGGACTGAATTTGCACAACTCCAAACTTCTTTATAACTACATTTGGGCGGACAAGTAGACAAGGACCAAAAGTGTCAACACTTCAAACATTCAAACATAAACCCGGCTTTCTCGCAACAACCTAACAACCCATAACCAATTTTCCCGCCAAAAATCTACACAACCCAACTTCGAATTTCACCCCTCCCCGTTCCTTTATAAGTCCTCAACCCTGCTCATACTTCTTCCCCAATCACAATCGCCCACATGGCAACACCTAATTGGTCTAAACACCTCATCACTCCAATCCAACGGCCATAAATTGTTTTAAAAGGATCAAAGGCTGTGATGAAACGGAAGAATCTAGAATCCTTCACCTCTCCTTTTCCATCCTCTATAAATAGGACGATTTAGCTCATTTTTAAGAGAGTTAGTTTTTAGTTTTTCAGTTTTTTATTTTTTTTTACCTTTTAAGCATTTTTTTTAAGCATTTTTCAAATTCAGTTTAAAGCACTTGTACTTTGTATTCCTTTGCTTGTACTTAATCATTTTCAGCAATATAATTCAGTTTTCAAGTATATTTGTACTTTGATTTCAATTTCAAGTCAATTTTGCCTTAATAAGCTCTTAATAAGCTCATTTGAGCTTATTGAGCTTATTTTTTATGGTTTAGAGGCTAGGAGCCATTAGGTGTTTGTTTTTGAGCCACTCACTCTACAAGAGTGGCTCTAATGCTGAGACTCCAACAATACTCAGGTTTCATTTTCTCAATGTCATCATAGCATTTACACAGCTTATTCATTTAGCTTATTTCAACATTCTTGTTTTACCTTGTGATGAATCCTGTTCATTTAGCTTAGTTAGCTTGTAGATGTATTAGTTTTAATTTGTCTTAGTTTTAAAACTACTAATAAGCTGTAGGTTTAAAAGTTTAGATAGTTTCATTAGGTTAGTTTAAGTAGAAGTGGATAAAAAGTTTTAGTAATTTTAGCTTTAAAATAGATTTTCAGTAAAATTTAGTTAGGTCAGATTTAGTAAAGGAGTGTTTGGCTTAATGCATTTTTTACTTAAAAAGTCAACACAAACTTGTTAGATCACTTTGGATAGATGAGTATGACAGCATGTTCAAGTTTTAAAGAGATTTTAGGATTTAGTGTGTAGAATTTTAAAGTTTTGAGCTTAGAATTCCTTCATTAGCACCAGGGCAGCCTATAGTTTATGTTGCTCTTAGTTTTATGGGACTGATTGTCCCATTAGAGTTCATATTTTGAAAATGTATCCTTGAATACATGTAATGAGTAAAATCATGTATTCTTAAGTGGAATTTATCCTGCACAAAGGTGCTTACCAAATACATCAGCAAACAGCAGTAGTAACTCAGTTACTACTGCTTGTTGCTCTTCATTTTTTTAGTTCAAGTTGAGCATTTATCCTAGGGATTTGGAATTCTGAATTTAGCACATTTATAAGACTCCATTAGATTTACATAAGTAACCATTTGACTTTCATTCATCAGCTGTAGGGTAGCTTTTATGTCTTATCAAAAGTGGTATAGTAGCATTTAGGATTCTAGCTTATTTTCTTGTTGATTTTCATTTCTAGTTGTAATCTTGAAAAAACCTTTAATAGAGGTTAGTTTTAAATCCAAAGCATAGCTTAGATTCAAAATTTCAGCTATTTAGGATTAGAAATAAGCTTTTTAGCTTATAAGAAAAAGCTTGAAAACAGTAATAAGCTGAGTTTTAGATTTTAAGTTCATATTTCTTGTTAATCTTGTTAACCTTAGGCTTATTTCTTTCTAGACATACAAAGTACACATCTTAAGCTCTATTTAGCAACTTTTAGTTTTCATTTTCATCTAGAAATAAGCTTGGAATAAGCCATTATATAGAAAAGCTCTTAAACTCCTTAGTTTCTGTGACAGTTTCTATTTGCTTATTTTCTAGCTTATTCTTTTGTCTAAAGATAGAAGTGCTTTTGTTAAAGTTGTTAGGAATAAGCTCCATAGTAACTTTGTAGTTTTGAGTTTTGGCTGAAAAGCACTTTTTCCATAAGCAAAATAAGCTAGAATCGCGAGGTCTATTTTGTACTTTTTCCATAGTTTAGGGTTATACGTTTCAGTTGTAGTGTAAATTCTCAAATGTTATCCCGCCTACCCTGATCTTTCCTTTATTACAATTTCTACCCTATCTTTTGAAAAAGAATAAAATCGTTTTTAAATTTTAGAAATTAGTTTTATTAAATTAGGGTTTAGTTTTAATCTTTTCAATTAGATGTCAATTAGTTTTTAAAAATTGGGGCTTTTTGCACCATTGAATTTCTGCACCATTTTAGCAATTTAAATCCATTTTTCTTTATTTTTCCAGTTTAATTTGTATTTTCTAGGAATTAAAATAGATTTTAGTTAATTACTTTTTCTTAGAAAATTCATAAAAAATAGAAAAACAGTTGAAAAATTAAAATTCTTTTTGCATTAATTTTCATTTTAAATCTAGTATTTTTGAAAAATAAAAGAAAAATTTTAGTGTTAATTTTTAGAAAAAGTTTATTTTTGATAAATCATTAAATCTTAGAAAAATCATAAAAAATTCAAAAATACATAAAAAATTCTAATTCTTTTTCCTAAAATTTTCATTTTAAATTTGTAATTTTTAGGTATTAAAGTTGTTAAAAGTCGTGTTTTAGATTTTAAAATCTCAGTTTTAGCCCGCGTTTAATACGTTTTGTGCATTTAATTTTCGTGCTTGTTAATTGTTTTTCAATACTTGCTTTTAAATTTGTAGTGTAATCAACAAATCAAATATCCTTTACTATTCTAAACTCGAATCCGAATCATTCTTAAATTCTCAATTCACGATTTCGTTGGGACACGACCCGAGGATAAGTACTTCCCGGATAAAAATATACAAATTGTGTTTTATTTTGTGAGATTTCTACCTTATATTTCTCTTGGTTGAGAAGTATTTTGGCAAAGAAATTCTTACGGAATTAATACTATATAAGTATATTGAATTTGTTTTACCACAACCAGGCACTTGTCCAAAAGCCTTTAACCAACGAGATAAAAAGCATGCTCCTACCCCTTTAATTAGGAAAAAGCAAGTTACTTTTGATGAACAATGTGACACGTCAAATAGTAACACACACAAACATGTAGAGGAACTGAACACTCAGAAGACTAATGTCCCTGTGCCCCCTTCTACAGGAGTAAACTGTTGCACCAATGCTAGCGGATCACAGCCTAGGAGCAATACCAAGAAAAATAGGATCTCGCCAGCTAAAGGTGTCAACAAGAAGAAAGTAGAAGAACACCCTAGGATAAATAAGTCTAACTTAAGAACCACGAATCGTGTTGATTCTAGTAGTAGCTCTAAGCGTACTGTAATTAATTCGAATTCTGATTCTGTTTGCCAAACATGTAACAAATGTTTAATTTCTGCAAATCATGATGTGTGTGTGGTTGATTATTTGCAATCTGTTAAGGCATCCCCCTCTATTCATAATATTCATGATGTTGTGCGCAAAGTTAAGCAAGTTTGGAAACCTAAGCAAGTTAGGCAAGTATGGAAACCCACAGGCAAAGTGCTTACCAGTGTTGGTCATCAATGGAGACCTACGGGCAGAATATTCACTTTAGGAGAACAGTGCCCTTTAACTAGGCTCACTAAACTCAAAGTAGTATCCGCTAAGCAAACCGAGCATCAGGCCATTACTTGTGCTAACCAACAGGAACCCAACCAAAATTGGGGATCCAACTTTCCAAACTCTCCATCTTTGTCTGTTTTCAAATGCAGGTCGTACAGATCGTCCTTTGGTATTTGGACTCAGGCTATTCAAAACATATGACGGGGGATCGCTCACGGCTCAGGAATTTCATAATAAAGTTCATCAGGACAGTTAGATTTGGGAATGGCCACTTTGTTGCTATTATGGGTTATGGAGATTATGTGATTGGTGATAATGTAATCTCTAGGGTATACTATGTGGAAGGACTAGGACACAATCTGTTCTCTGTCAGACAATTTTGCGACTCTGATCTGGAAGTTGCATTCAGGAAACATTCATGTTATGTTTGAGATATGGATGGTGTTGAATTAATTAAAGGTTCTAGCGGTTCTAATTTGTACACTATCTCGGTTGAATACATGATGAAGTCCTCTCCCATTTGCCTATTGTCTAAGGCCTGTAAGAACAAATCATGGTTATGGCATCATCGTTTAAACCACTTGAACTTCGATACCATTAATGACCTTGCGAGAAAGGACTTAGTCAGAGGTCTACCTAGATTGAAGTTTAAGAAAGATCATCTTTGCTCTGCGTGTCAACTAAGAAAGAGCAAAAAGCATACCCACAAACCCAAAACTAAAAACACCAACTTGGAAGTTTTTAATACCCTTCATATGGATTTATGTGGACCGATGCGAGTGCAAACAATTAATGGGAAGAAATACATCTTAGTCATCGTTGATGATTATTCTCGGTTTACTTGGGTTAAGTTTTTAAGATCGAAAGATGAAACCCAGAGGTCGTCATCAAATTTCTGAAGCAAATACAAGTCGGTCTCAACAAAAGTATTAGATACATCCGTACTGATAATGGCACAGAATTTGTCAATAAAGACTTGAAACGTGTCGGCATTTTTCACCAAAAGACAATTCCAAGGTCTCCATAGCAGAACGACGTTGTCGAAAGACGGAACTGCACTCTTGTAGAGGCCGCTAGGACAATGCTGATATTTTCCAAGGCTCTGATGTTTCTATGGGCAGAAGCTGTGCCTACTGCTTATTACACCCAAAACCGATCCCTCATTCACACTGTCCATAACAAAATCCCATATGAGCTAGTGCATGATAAGAAGCCTGATCTTACATTTTTCTATATCTTTGGTGCTCTTTGTTACCCGACAAATGACAGCGAAGATCTTGGAAAATTACAACCAACAGTTGATATTAGAATATTCGTTGGTTATGCACCTAGCAGGAAAGGGTATAGAATCTACAACAAAAGAACCCGACGAGTATATTCAAGGTTTGGATCGAACGAGCAAGCACCTTCAACAACCGAACTAGTGTTGGTCTGTTGGAACCGGAACTAGCGAACCCTTCAATGATCGAACTAGGAGTGATCGAAAAACAGGGAGTGATCGAACTAGGGGGATCGATAGGAGCATCGAACTAAAGGATCGAACGAGCGGAAAATTTTCGATGATCGAACGAGCGGAAAATTTCAATGATCGAACGAGTTGATCGAACGAGATGATCGATCGAGTTGATCGAACGAGTTGATCGAACGAGTTGTTCGAACGAGTGGATCGAACGAGCTGTTCGAACGAGTGGATCGAACGAGCTGTTCGAACGAGTGGTTCGAACGAGCTGTTCGAACGAGTGGATCGAACGAGCTGTTCGAACGAGCGGTTCGAACGAGCTGATCGAACGAGTGGAATCGAACGAGCGAAAATTTTTTGGACCGAACGAAATTTTTTTTCTAGCAATCTTGCGTAACTTTTCAGTAAAACGGTTTCAGTAAAACGGCCATAACTTTTGATCCGTAAGTCCGTTTTAGGCCCGTGACCTCTCAAATCGAAGAGAAAAACGAGACGGATCACGCTGTAACCACCCTTTAGCTGGTTAAGGATTTTTCGAAGGCCAAAAACATCGTTTTCTATGAGAAATTGATGTTTTTCAGTTTTTTTGGAATTTTTCGCCGCTGATTCCGAATCAAATCACTCACGGTTCTCTATTGATTTTGTAAAATCCCGTTAATTCATTTATCGGTTTTAATCATAGACGTGTAAAATCCCGTGAATGTTAATCCATAACAACAACACAACAAACACAATACATTACACTAAAACGATCCTTATCAAAATTCACCTTCATTCATAATGGCTAGTATTGAATTTTAATGACTACGGAGTTATTGTCCGATGTTATTTACTGGATTGAAGTAGTATTTTATGAGGAGTGTACTTATTTCGTCTTTGTTTTTCGTCAACGAAGATGACTTGTTCGGGCATATACGGTTTGTGATGAAGACTTGATGTATCTAGTTATACTCGATGTAAGGAGTTACATTGTAGTACTCACGGGTATGCTTGCACTTAAAGGAGTTACATTGTAGTACTCAGTGTCTCACGTAGTTGAGGAGTTTTTCAAGAGGTGTTGTATTTTTTATATACTTTTGGGTGAGTATATGGTACTTAGAGATTTGCCTCTGCACCGTTCTTCATCACGCGGATAGTACAAGATTAAGTCACAAGTCGGGAATTTTGCTTCATTCTCGGGTTCGTTTCATCGGGTTGTCTCCATCAGTGGTCATCAGTATTAGCCTACAGAATAGATAAGGGGATTTAGATTGGGTTGATCAAGAGAGATTTATAAAGAGAGTACCGACATCTTCTCACAGAGCATTGCTTATGCAATCACGGGCTATGAAGCTAAGTAAGCAGTTCCAGTTGGCATAAGATGTACACATGTGTAGGATGATTCCTCAGTTAGTCATCATCCTGGAGGGAGAAATGTGTACATCCGGTACTTAGTTGATTTTTTATGTTACCGTTTTGATGTTACCATCTCGACTACATAGAGGGAAAATTGCGTACACTCGGGACTTAATTGACTCTGGTGTAGCAATGTAATTTTGCACTTTTTCTAGAGGGAGAATTTAAGAATTGTTCACATCAAGGACGCACAACAAGTTACTTGATCGGGCTTTATAAAATATGCCGGAGGTTAGTCCGCAGAGATGATTAGTGTAACTTGTTACTTTGGTGTCACGGTTTCGACTTCGGTAAAGGGATAAAATGTGTACTTTGGGCTGAATTCAATCAAGACTGGGATGCTTCCTAAGTGAGACGATGTTGATGATATCATCCCTCCCTTAAGATCGGTGTACTAATTCTTATCAGTCTAAGGGGTGTCTGTTTGGGAGGGAGCTGAAGAAGTTCAGAGCATAATTCATATCAAAGCCGAAGTATTCGGATAAGAGAACTTCAAGGATGACAAATGAGATGCAGATTCTGATATACTTCGACATGACCAGAAGTGCAAGAATATGAAGCATTCTCAAGACATGCAGCTAATTCAGAAACTTCGTGATGACCAGAAGCGTATGAAGAAAGTTTTTGAAGTCATGTCAGGAAGTTATGTGCAAAAATCCAATCAAAACCGGGTTCGGTAGAGAGAACTTCTATGTCATCCTCAAACATTTCGTTCGTCTACAAGCTGAAGAAATAAAGCTGGAGTATTCAAGTAGATCGTCAAAGATATTCTCAAGGAATACTGGACTTCATTCTTATCATTTTTCTTTATTTTTGCTTGTAGGGAACATTGTAACCAATTCACGTGTGACGCCATCTTGGAGGGAGATTGTTAGCCTCACTTTTAGTGAAGCTGGCGTCTTACACGTGAATTGGATTAGTTTTGGACACTGCGTGTTACGCAGGGGTCTTTTATGTTAACTAGGAATAGTTAGCTTTTTCTTTTTGTATAAATACCCCTCATGGCTCTCCATGAGGGGGTGGATGTTCATTTTTCTTTTTTCCTTAATCTAATCTTTCATCTTTTTGTGTTCATCCCCTCTCTCTACTTTCTCTCACTAAAACTACACAATGATCCATCTAGTTTATTTTGATCAACCAAGACCTCCCGAAAAGGTGTTTATTATCCTTGTCAATTCTTGTTATAATATCATTTCATCACCAAAACACAAAAATAAGAAAAATAGATTTTAGAGAGAGAAAGTAAAAACAAAGAAAAATGGTTACTTGTTTCACAAAAGAAAAATGAGAAGCAACAACACCCTCTCCACACTTGGAGAGGGCTTGTAAATAGTCCAAGAGATGGACTATTCTTGTAGGCTTTGAGTTGGGCAGTACATAGAACAATTGGGCTTGAGCCCGACAAAATAGGCCAACTTAGCTTAACTAAATTCCCGAAAATACGTTTTCTATACAAGCTCGGATTGTTTAGATGACCATCACTTTATAATATCACGGCTAACAATCTCCCCTAAGGGTGGCATTCAATTGTGGATCTTTTGTGAGTCTTGAGACTTGGAGCCTTGTATTCTTGGGAAGTCTTTTGAAGTATCATTTGCATCTTGTGATCTTGGATCTGATCTTAACTTGATATACTTTGACAAAATACTGATATCGTGGTCTTTGGCCTTGATTTGTCTTGACTACTGAGATATCTAAATCTTTATCCTTGTTTCTTTATGCCGCCTTGCGATCTTGTGTCTCCACCCTCATGCTCAAGATCTTGAAAGCTTGCTAACAATCTCCCTCAACATTTTCTTTTAACATGATTACTTGAACCACAAAATGTTCTTATGAGGAAGTGCTTGTTCATCAGAGATTGCGGAAGACTTTGATAGATTGAGCTTTCATCATGAATTAATCTTTGTGGATTGAGCATGAGGTCTTGAATCTTGACTCGACATGGACTAGAAGCTGCTACCGTCAGGGAAACCTGCAAGTATAGGTTAGAGATAAACATATATGGACGAAAGTGTCTTTGTCACTTCGTCGAATATGGTTGTAATAACCACGGTTCCCCGTTAATCAGTGTAAATACTGCCTGTGATCAGGTAGAATTCAAAAGAATCTCCTTGACAGGGTTTCGCAGCTGCACTAGCCGTTCTCGTTACCGGAGCATCTCAAAGCAGATAAACGGTAAGAGAGAATTGATAGTTACTATCTTTCTGATGAGTCATCAATTCATATTACTGGAACAAGTTTGATTCATGTAGAATCGCACCATGTTTCTTTCCAGTTGACACAAGTTTGATTCATATAGAAATCTCGCAGCACCTACAAGAGCTTGGATTTTGTTGCTCAAGAAGGATTTCATCTTCACTGTGTATACTAAGAGTATCACTCTGATGTTCTGGTAATATCACAAGGATAATGCGTAGGAATAATGATACCAAAATGTTGTATAATGATGTACAACTTTTTTGTATAATGGATTTGTGTCCTAGGAGATTTTGATGGCTGCGGGGGGCTCGACTCTATAGGTGCCACATTGTTATTTGGTAAATCGGAGGTGGACGCGGACCGCTCACCTTTTCAATATCAACGATCTCGGAATGAGAAAGCAGATAGAAATGTGATGATCTCCGTGAAAAATGAAACAGAAATCTTTTGAGAGATTCTGAGTGGCTAAGGAGGGTTGTGCATTGCATCACTGGGTCCATGATGACTTGTCTTCAATATCAGATCATCTTTGTGATGACGATAGATTATGCATTGAACCGGTTTCTGCTAAGGTGTATGGAGGGACTTCTTTGTTTTCCCCTTATCCTACAATTCTTTTTGCATTCTTCAAACCCTTCAGTGCTAAACCGAGACTTCATGACTCGAACCTTGTTGGGGATTATTCCAGCACTAGCTCCATCTCAGTACGGCACTTTTCCCTTATTTCTCACTTTATTCCTTTTTCAATCATCTAGGACTTCTACTCTATCTAATGGAGTGTTCCGGGTAGATCCCTCCGGTTCTGGCTGGTATCATGGAACGGAATATACCTATCTTTAACTGCCTTATAACTCTCCTTGAGAAATAACAGATGGTCGGTTCTTTGAGATATTGACATGAAGATCACATATTAACCATTTGATGAAAATCCATCAACGTGACTGAGACATCATTTGTACACATTGAGAGTTTCCCAGAGTAAAAAAGCTCCCCTCTACCACATATGCACCCTATTATGAAAGAGTTTTAGACATGCGAGGTTTAGGAACGCACTTACTAGTTGAAGATCGTTCCATTATTAATCCGTATTGACACATTTTATATCATATTCTCCCCTCAAAAATTGCATATGAGTTTACAATTTTGACAATTAGGTGAATAAAAAACAAGTTAATGTCCGGGAATCACATGAGCCTAACAAAGTCGGGGGAGAAACAGGAGTGCATGCAGAAGGAATCACTATTATTATAATCCCCCTCAATTATAGACTATATGGTAAAACATGGTGTGGGGTTTGTTGAGACACAATTTTGAAAGAATTTGAAATTTTTCTTTTTGAGAATATCTTGAAAAATTGTGCTCAACAGGAAAATATGTGAGATATATCTTATTTACCATCATTTTCCTTAGAACTTCTCTTGAGCATTCAAAACTTTGAATGTTTATATGACTTTGCTCAAGACCGAGAAGATATGAGCTTCCCGTTGTTTAGGATAAATGAACATAAATGAACATTTTCCTTTCTTTAAAGACCGAGTCCTAAGCTGACATTTACTTAGAAAGCGTGAGAATAAAAAATGAAAGGACATGTTTTGAAAGCATTTAAAATTCTCGCTTCGAACTTCATTATTCACCTGTGTTAATATTAATCAACATTTCTAGGTGCGCAAATGTTATCGATTGTCGAGAGACATGTCGGAGAAGATTCTTTTTGTATTTTTGAAATTTTTGATTTTGTATTTTGCTTTTATAGGTTTTATATTTTTGTATTTTCTTTTTCTTGGTTTTATATTTTTGTATTTTGTTTTTCTGATAAAATATATACAAAGAATTACTGAGATTTTGCAAGACCGGTTCAAGTTCCTTAGGAGATTAATCAGCGCATACAGGCGACGGAACCATTAGTTGAATGGTCTACTGGAAGAGCCTTTGGTGAAGAGGTCGGCGTTGGTAATCGTCTTGACAAAAGACCGTTCAATGTTACCCTTTTCACGTGTTCTGTTATTATGAAATGGGGGGGGGGGGGGATAGCGAGACTGCGATGGTTTTGTTCTTGAGTGTTGGACCGGGTTGCAGGATATGGCTATGGCTGATTTCGAATCACAATAGATTGGAATCTTGTTGAAGTTAACATTTATCGGATGCATCAGCAGTAGTAACAGCGGAAGACTTTGAAACAACTTGATTTTCTCCATTTGATAATTCGTCGAACAAATGACCGAATATACTTTCCAACTCTACCATCGACGTCATGACTATCATATCTACTGAAGAGAAAACAAGAAGATTTCTCTTCTTTTTAAGGTAAAGCATGAAGGTACACTCGGCTTTGTCGTTGAAGAACGGGTTGCAATCTGACATTTGATTACAAGCCATTGACTTGAGCTAACAAACATTGAATGTTTCGAAAGTAGCTCAAGACCGAAAAGATTTCTCTTTTCGTTGTTAAGGATAAACGCACTGACACGTACAAATTCCTTTTATTTGAAGATCGGGTTGTTATCTGTTATTTAATAACAAACCATTGGCTGAAAACTCATCAAGTGTCACATTCATTGTCTCCATGATCTTCTTTGTCTTCCAGGTTATACTCGGAAAGCAATGGAATTAACAGAGTATCAAACCATTTTTGACAACCTGACATAGAGAAAGTTGAACTTGGAAACCTTTTGTTGATAGGTTCCTGAGGGTTAGAAGTACATGCATTATCACCTTTAGAGCAGTCAGATTGACTCTCAGATTTACTAGACGCGATTATTTTTCTTGATAGCCAAAAAAATCTTCCAGTTGGTGACCACCTAAGGCAAGATCTAGGTTTACTAGGCTTAGGTGAAGCAAATCTTTCTTTGGACCCTATATTCTTTGGTTTCCAGACCTGAGTCTTATGTTTCTTTTGATTTGCACTCTTTGAAACATTAGCACTCTGGTTTTTCTTTCTAGATTTCATGCCATTCACATACTGACGCACACAATCATCATGAGGTTGTGGAACAATGATTGGTTTTGTCCTAACGCTTGTTTTTACATGTTTTGTTGGCACAAAGTTGCTACCCTATTAGCTTTAACAGGATTGATCCTAAAGATTCCTGGAGCAATCACTCTTTCATTGTTCACAACAGTTGACTCTCGAGAGGAAGGAACTGAGTTTGAAGTGACTGGATTTGACAAAGCATTTGTCTCACCAACCTTGGGAAAAGCCGTAGAGTTAGGTAGAGTAGGTACAGCATACGGTTTGGGTCTAGAAGAAGAAGGTGGTTTTCCCAAGATTGATTGCTTTGCAAACTTAGTATTCGCACTCATACCTTTGTTGGTGTCCTTTTGATCAGAAACCTTATCAAACAACTGAGCTCTCAACTTAGCATTTTCATAGATCGTATCATGTAATTTGTGTTGCAAAGAGTCAATTATTGTTTTAGTTTGAGCACGTGACACAGAAATAGAGTCAAACAGGTTTTTGTATGTGGTCTTAAGGTGAGCAATTTCCTTTTCATAATTCCGAACCTGAAACTCTAATTCTACATTCTCATTTTCAAGTTTCTGAGACAAAGGATCAAGGGTATTTGATACACATGGAGTATCCGTACTTTTACCCTTGAGATCTCCCAACTGAGCTTGCAACCGTTCGATCTTTTGTTGCATGTCATTGTAATTTATCGTACGAAATTTTGTCATATTTGCATTCTTCACACTTTTTGTACCAATCATTCCAAAGTTTAGCATATTCATTCTCCTTTTTAATGATACAGTTTTCAAGACGTTCTTTCGTACGGTCAAGCTCAGTTTGGAGATTTGGTGAATCTACAACCGATGGATTTTGCACAATAGACATAATGTCTTGACTGACAACTGCTCTCAAGAGACGCTCAAAATTTCCAATTCCAATGTCTTGTGCTTAGCAAGAGATTCATCAGCTTCTTTTGCAAGAGATTTAAAGTCTCGAACAAATTTGGCTGCTTCTTTCAAAAATTGTATTTCAAAATTTTGAAGTCTAGAATCCACTTGGTTGATGATAGGAAAATTTTCTTCTTTTAAAATTTTGTGAATCTCTTGATGAGCACTAGCGACCAATTGTGGTATCTAAAGTCATTCTATGTTTGACAACAGTTGAAGAGTCACAATGTGCTTTTTTACCTCATTAAGAAAATTTCGTGCAACACTTAGAGTAGTGTCATCACAAAAAAATTCTTCATTTGGTTTTGAAATCGATTTGTAAACAAGTGGCGTTTGGGAAGTTATTTACAACATACACCTCTCTTGTGACTTGGCCGTTTGAGAAACAAAATCCCGAAAGATGGTGGCGGGATTAATCTTTGTGTGGTTTGCCGGTTTTTATTCTTTGTTCAATTGTTTCAATTTTTTGGCGACTCTCTTGAGAAGTTGCAGTGTCATCTTTCGAATCATGCACAACTGGAGGATCATGCTTTTCCAAGTAAACACTTTCCATTGTACAAACGTTGTTGTTTTTCGCTGAGCTTGCTTGAGATAAAAAGGCTTTTGATAACCAAAGCCTATTCTGTTCGGTGTGGTAAAAACGAGTCTGGCTAGGTGAAAGCATGAGCATCGTTTGAATCGATTGACCCGGTTTAATCCAAATATTATCTAATTCCTTATCTTATTCTCAGTGGAAATTTGTTTATCAAGAAGCTCGTCTTCGCATATTTTGAAATCAGACTTCAACTTTTTCTTTTCTTCAAGAAGAGAAGAAACAGTTGATTTTTCCTTTAAAAGCTGTTTATTTAAATTTGAAATTTCCTCATTCAAAGTCGTTATTTGTTTACCGGAACTTAAATGAAGAGCATTTATCTTTTTAGTAAGACATTGTTCTTGATAAACCGACTTTTGATAACATCCTTTCAGAGTTGTCATATTTTTCTTGGACTAATTTTCAAAACACTTTTCTTGATTTTTATTAGCTAGCAAGCTCAGTGGTACAAATCCAGCATTTGTTTCTGTTCATTTCTGATTTACGGAGTTGACCTTTTCAACTTCAATTGCCAAATTATTATATAATGATACAAAAATAAGCACGTGTTTCCTCAACAGTTGTAGGATGTTGATCTACTGTTCCCCCCTCTTGTTCCACACTAGAGATTTCAGAAATAACATTACTATCATTCTTGTTGTTCTTTGGTGTGTTCAGGAATGGTTCGAGTAGCTAAGGAATACTGCGGTCCTCTGGTAAACATAGTAAATATCTCATTAATATAGCAGTTGTCATAGTTGTGTACCTCGGCTGGCGTCTGAATCTAGTCGGGAGCGTTGTCAGTCTGAGTACCGATGACGATGCTTGCATGCAAATTTGCCATCAAAATGCAGTTTGCATTGATTCCCTCATTTCATCAAGATCTGCTGCAGCGAGCCATCAAATCAAACTCTTCAGGTTGGAGTTGGATTCCTGCTTCTTCCTTATGAGCAATCAACAATTGAGTTTGAAGATACGCAGCATCCCTTCTCCTTGGTCTGATGTCAAGTTCCTAGCAAGATGACCCAAATCTGCAGTTGTAACACCTTATCTGATTGCCATTATTCCCAATCGCATTACCTTCAGCCCGTGCTGCTACAACATTACCATTCCCATTCGGATTTTGATTAGCAATCCCCAGAACAACAAGTAGCCCATTCTGATTTCCAACATTCTGAACACCCGGATTCTGAACTGCATTCTGAACAACCTGATTCCTGACATTCTGCCCAGCATACTGTCTAAACTGATTCCCATAATTGCCTCCAACCATCTGCATCTGTCTGTCTTGACCCATATTCATACCCGGTTGAGCAATATGCCTATTACGAGGGTTTGATGAAATTCTCTGATTGTTGTTGGTTGGTGTTGAGTAGTTTAATTTGAATGCCTTAGCCATTAGAACAAGTGCCGTGTTTATTGGGGTTGTGGGATCTATAATGTCTTCGGGATTTGGCATTGGTTGTTGCATGTAGTTCTGGTTGAATGATGGTTGTGGGTTATAGTTGTTGTTGTTGTTGGGAAGTGGTTGTTGCATGTAGGTACTTGATGATGGTTGATCTTGGTGAAACATTAGATAATTGAAAGGATTGATGGAATTTGCCATGAGTGCTAGCGGATCATGTGTTTTTGCAAGACGTTTAACTCTTAGATCATCTACCTCCTTTTGATTGTACTTCAAGAAATCATACAACTGAGTGTAATCTGTTGTATGCAAGTCCCTTGTTTGATGAACAATGGTAACATGTCGACTCAATTCTGGTTGTAAGTTGTTTAGGAACTTGAGATTACTAGCAATCTTTTCTGGAAAGTGTTTGTTTCTCTTGAAATCATTTATCAACTTTAAGAAACGATGATAGTAAGTCTCAATCGATTCCGCATCATTGGAAGTAAACCTTTCCCATTCATTAAACAACTTATCCTTTTTCTCTTGAATTCCGATATGAGAACCTTTCATCATTTGTTGAACACGTAACCAGATTTCCTGAGCAGTTTCACAACTATCAACAGCAACATAGATGTCTTCAGGAAGACCGAGAAGAATAGTCTGAATTGCTTGATCATCAGCTTCCATCTGCTTAATTTCTGCTTCTGTGAGTTCATCGTCAGTTTGTTCATGAAACGTTTCAGGAATAGGAACTGTACGGGCCGGATCACCTGGTTCAGGAATCATTCGTCTGACATAAGGACCATTCATAATGGAGTTGTAGATTAACTTTTCATTTGGTCTACTCTTAGCATAACGAAGAAGACGTGATGACCATGGAACATAGTTCTCTTTGTTAAGCATAGGTGGATGGTTTTCAGAACCGGCAGCATAAATGTCTTGTTGAGTCGACATTGTAAAAATGATGTGAAATGATAAGGTAGTATCGTCTTAGTGACAAACCGCTGGCAATTCATGAGATTTTAAAATCAAGTGGTTTTATTTAGCTTTTGATTTAAGATAAAGTGATTAAACCCTTGGAAATTCACGAGATTTTACAAATCTATGACTTAAACCAAGAAAAGAATAA
>BQNB010149508.1:0-14522 GCA_026074375.1 Tanacetum coccineum | reverse complement strand
AACCAACAACTCTACGATGTCGGTCCAAACATTGTGGACTCGAGTATTTTAAGAAGTGGGAAAAGAAAGGCTACAAGAACTACATTGGTTTCATCCACAGATAAAAGCTTTAGAGTTTGTAAAGGTAAACTTACAACACAATCAAGACACCTACATGGCGATTTCACAAGACTCTCTTCATTTTTTTATTTTTTTTTGAACGGCGACTTTATATAAAAATCTAGCAAGGAGCTAGACAATTACAGATAAAAGCTTTAGAGTTTGTAAAGGTAAACTTTGAACTCCTTAAAACATGTTAACAAGTATACCAAGAAAAAAACAGAGTTTATTCGTCTAACTACCAAATTATTTACTAGTAACATTCAGCTACATGCAGAAAGGGACTTTCCAAATTTGTAAAGGTAAATTTGAACTACTTGATAAGAAATTTTTTAAAACTTAGTTAAGCATGCAAAAAGTAAGAGTTCATATAAGCTTTCCAAATGCTATAAGGGGACCCTTAAGCGTAACAACCTCATATAGCACCCTGAAATTTAGGAGTACATATAAGTTTTTCAAATCAACATTCTATGTCCAAATGAGTCCAATAAACGTATCATTATCGAGACATATTATGTAGTAGTGAAAACATACTATTAACCTCATAATATACTACTCATATCAACTATGTTATTTTAGCTCGAAAAAAGTTCACTATTTAATCGATTGTGAGCAAATATGTTGAAATAGTACGTTTTTATTGAAAAATTGTAAGGCACCAAGAATTAGTATCGACTTGTGCATTTCCACGAATCTAATGAGTTGATACTCGTACTATTTGCAACAAGATGATATCGTCCCGAGCAGTAAGTGATTGTTGTAACTTCATACCAAATGAACCGCAATTTGGTATGATTATATAAATACATGTCCGATTCATGTTTGTAGTGGTAGATGTATTTTTATAACACGAGGTCTCAAACAACTGTTTTTCTAAAAGAAGAATTTATATCGGTATTTGAGCCTAATGAAGATGGTGAAGAACATAATTCTCTTCAACCTCTACAACAGCTCAACCACCTAATATCATTCACAAGGACTACAATCTATACACTATATTATCAATCAAAGCAACACGAGGTAAGTTTGTTGAGGCCTTATAGCTTGTACATATATGTCTTCAGCTAATTGCCAAAACACATGTCGAAGAATAAAAAATGACACGTCTTGAGCTTTTTAGGCTCAAAACTATGTGGGGTAATTTTGCTTTTGATTATGTTTGCAGTATGGCTCGGGGTCTTCTGGTGGTCTCATCTTTATGTGGGACCCTAATTTTTTCTCAAAAGAGTCCATTTGGTGCGATGATTCTTTCATTATTATCAAAGGGAATTGGAAAAACGTAGTGGGAGATTGTTACATGGTGAATATTTATATTCCTCAGGACCAGGTTTCTAAGCTCGCCTTATGGAATAGACTTCAAGACTTCATGCATCATCATAATGGCTCCTACATTATGTTTGGAGACATGAACGCTGTCAGGAATGAGCAAGAAAAAGTTGGTTCTATTTTTAATAACATTGAAGCTGATTATTTTAAATCTTTCATTGACGCTACAGGTTTGGTTGACCTCCCTATTGGAGGGCGTTGTTTTACTTGGATGAATAAAGCAGGTACTAAGCTCAGTAAACTCGACCGTTTCCTTATTTCAGAAGATGTGATTGATTTGCTCCCAAACATTCGTATTACTGCTCTTGATAGGATATGGTCGGATCACAACCCTATCCTCCTTCATGTTGAAAAAAATTGATTTTGGCCCCTCTCCGTTCAAATTGTATAATTCATGGCTCTTGAGAGATGGTTTTGACGATCTCATCAAATCCGAATGGGATTCGCTCGACTCTAATAATTCCGGATTCCCTATCAAATGTCATGAAAAGTTTCATATTCTCAAAGCTAAGATTCGGCAATGGAACAACAACAACAACAAGACTGAGAATCGCCTTAATCTTCTTCATGAGCTCGAAATCATAGATAAGTTCGCTTCGATGGATCTCATCTAAAAATATCGAGTCAAATGGGATATTGAATGGGATGAAAACATAAAATTCTTTCATGGGTTAATCAATCAGAAAAGACGAAATCAGATGATCAATGGTATTATGGTTGAAGGCAATTGGATTACAGACCCAGTTTGATCAAAGATTACAGACCTGCACGATTTCATTAATTCCTTCTTCGCCTTATGTGATATGCCTTATGGAGCTAACTCCTCCTTCTTCACCCTCATTCCTAAAGTTAACAATCCTACTCTCATCACTGATTTTCGTCCTATATCGCTCATTGGCATCCACTACAAGATCATTGCCAAGATTCTAGCAAACCGGTTATCTAAAGTGATTGATAAGATTGTTAGTAAAAAACAATCAACATTTATAGCTGACGGCCCTATCATTCTTAGTGAAATCATAGAATGGCACAAAAAAAGAAAAAAAAACATCTTCACATTTTTATAATAGACATCTTTTAACAATTTGTGTTCACTATTTTTACCTTGGAACAAAATCGAGCCTTTTCCCTTTATGCTCACACGCGAACCATCTCCGAACCTAACACGTCCACTAATATTTTCATTTAATTCACAAAGTAAGAGTAATTACCTGTCATGTGATTACTTGCACCGTTGTCAAAGTACTATACATGGTTCATCATAGAGTGTATTTTTCTTCATTCATGAAAATCGTTTCTTGAATATGGTTCATCATAGAAAACGTACCTTCCTCATGATACATACATTTCTCTTGTGTCTCATTAAGGTTAACTTTTTGGTTTTGGTTTCGCTCAGGGCATTTTAAAACAAAGTGTCTGTACTGATCATAATGGTAACACTGTATATGTGAGAGGTCACATTTCTCATGTTGTTTATCTTTTTGTTCATTATCTTTCTGATTTTTGAGGAGTCACGTTGACCTTGGTTTTGCGAGTTGCCCTGACCACGTCCTCGACCACAACCTCGACCATGACCTCGAGAGTATGAGCCACGTCCTCTTCCACCGCTTGAATCACCATTCTCGTTGGAATATTTAATCCTAGCATAAAGTAAATTCTCTTGAGGATTGTTTGCTTTATCTTCTTCTTTGACTCTTTCTTCATAAGCTTTCAATCAACCAACCACATCCTCAAACCCTATCGTTTCAAGGTCTAAAACTTGCTCAAGGGCCACTGATAACCTATTTGCATGTCTATTTGTAGCCAAGTACAGGAAAAGCAAGAAAAAGAAGTAAAAACAAAGATTCATGCTTGTACGAAGAATCCCTCATCAAGAACAAGCTCGAGAAGCATTTCAAGAGCAAACGAGTCAATCATTGAAGTTTCCAAGTCCCAATATAATGTTAAAGTCAAGTTATGTTGAAGAATAAAGACCCATGACCAAGTTTCACACATTCGGGAATCTTAAACGAAGGAATATTGGAAGTATTGTTGTTCTCGACACACCTCCACCGTTTTGGACATAACTTGAGCATACAAACTCCGTTTTACTTGATTCAAGCGGCCACGCGAAGCTAACAGGAATAGATACAACTTGGAGTTAATCCCTTGTTGCCTATAAGAGAGGATCCGGCTGGCTAGGCCATCTAGCCGGGCGGCTAGAAAATCATCATATTCTCCAAGTAATATGTTAATGCTTCTTTCTATGCCAGCTCACTTAGGAACAATCAAGAAGGATCTAGACCACTTCTCCCTGCATTTTGACAACCCTTTGGCCCTAAGAAAATATTTAATACCCTAAGGGCTTGGCACTAGTATAAATAGAACCCTTGGCCATTGTTTTTCATCATCCAATCTTCATTCTCTCTTCTCTACATCACCAACAATTCTCATCCATCCTTGAGGATGAATTTACACCATCTTTCTCTCCTAAAAGACCTCAAACCCTCTGCTATTTCCAGAAGTAGTGCTCAAGAACATCAAAGAAAGTGTTGGGAACCATTCTTCAGGTGGTATAAAGATTGTAGTCAATTGGAGGCTTGAAGTTTGCTCCAAACCTTTGTCTTTAATTATTGTAATCATACTTTGGGTAAACTCTTCTAATTTCCAAAATGTTTATGCTTACTATGTTTGTTGAACCTTTGTGTTTGATTGAAACAATCATGGAGTAATTTTGTTTTACTTGTTTTAAATGATGTAAACATTGATATGGAGTGTTTGGTATTTTGCAATATTGATTTATGGTTTTGCTTATGAGTTTGTCAACTTTTTGGTAAATCATAACCGGATCTATAGATCGAAAGTATTTCTTGTGGCTTGTTCCATATATTAGCACACGTATATGTTTGGTATTTCATGATTAACAACTACGAATAAACAAGTTAATGGATTCATAAAGATTTAATCTAGAGTATAGGTCGAAAGGACTCTTATGAACAAATTGGTAAAATCATATTTATAACAAATGGCTTTTAAAAGACTTGGTTTAAAATAACGTTCATAGGTCGAAAGGGTTCGTTAGTCTAAACCATGATGTATGCAATTTCATGATATTACCCATTGATTGGAATTGTATGACTTTGATTTTGTTTGCTATTTCTTAAGTATCTACCCGATATTCCAACACTCTATTGATATGAATACTAGTTCCAAACAAGTAGTTCTAATTATACCAATTTCGTGTTACTTATTACACAGATTCTTCACAATTAAAAATACCCAAATCCTAGTGAACGACCTCAGTTTACCACACCAAGCTAGCTACATACGAAAGGGTCATACTTTCCCGTGTGTTTTTGCTTATTTGTTCAATCGTGTTATAAATTTAAAACTAGTAGTCGCGAGACACATCAGCTACCACGATATGGATAAATCATCTAGGAAGACTTGTGCTGTGTGTTTTCCAAGCTTTAAATTTGTAATACTAGGAATACCGATTTTACTAAAAACATAACACTCGGGAAGTATACCCGTTCGTGTATAGTATAGCTTTAGGTAAGTCCAGGTCGTTCCATGGGAATTGAAGTCTCAGTTTGTAATTAAGGTGCTAAGGTTAATAAGATTGTCACGGGTCAAATTAACAAAAACGAGCATATATCGAATAATGCAAAGAAAGCAATAAAAGGATGATTCAATCAAATGATTAAGGCATGTTTGTTTAGGCAATGATCACTTTGATAATGAAGTGTTTAGGATAGTGTTTATAAGTTTAGAAAATATAGTTATCACAAGTTATAAATCCTTTCGGCCTTTAAATATAACTAGTGATTATATCGATTAATAACAACAAATCGTTTCGGCATTTATAAGTTATTATAACCGATATAATAAGTGGAATGATAAAACATAAGTTTATAAGTATCCTTTCGGCCGTTACACTTAGAAAATCATGTTTAACCATTTTAATAAACACATATCCAAACGCTCCATATCCAAGATCACATTATGACCAAACAAACATAAAAACACTACTCCATAATCAAAGTAACAAAACACATAACATTAATCATGAATTCAGAATACTTCATATTTTAAGAGTTGTAGAAATTATACCAACGTTTACAAGATCAACGATTTGACAATTAGTTCTCCCAAACGAAAACTATAATAAAACGCAAGCTATTGATTCCAATCGACCCGAACCCTTAAGGTGCTTTCACCACCCTTGAAATTTGTGATTATATGGTGTGGGGTGATGAGAGAATTGTTGTGGAGGTGTGTGTAAAATGAGAGAAATCCTTCTCTATTTATAGGCTGATTTCGGGTAGAAGTGCGGCATACTTGAGAAAAAGTGCGGCGCACTTAGGGAGTTAATGCACTTAGCATTTATTGGGACTTTAACCGTTTCCTTGGGAAGTTTGAACGAAAGTGTGGCGCACAAAAAAATATGCGCGCATTTTTAGGGAACACATCAGAAGTGCGGCCGCACAAGGGTATATGTCGCCGTTTTTTAGAGCTTCATAGTAAAATGCGGAGCGAACTTTGTTGAAAGTGCGTGAACTTCTTGAAACTTTTAAATCAGAAAGATTTTCTTATTCTTGTATTCCGCATTCCAAAGTGTGGTAGATCTTAGAGCTTGTAGTCTGTAGAGATCTTCAAGTGAACCTAAAATCAATTAGCTTGATTAAGTCACAAAGTTCACGTAAAGATAAAAGATCAAATAAATATAAAATACCCCGCCGAAAACATGTATAATTTAGGCGTTATCAAATCCCTCCACACTTAGATATTGCTTGCCCTCAAGCAATTAAAGCGAGAAAACAAAATCATTTATCGTGACATGGAGAAAGAATCATTTTAGCATTAATAAGTGTTTACTAGTTTTATAACTTTTCAGGCATACACATATTAAGAGCACCTCACATAGGGAAAGTGTTTGTTTTTGAATTCACACTTGTCACTCAGATATGATTTTATATTTGTTAAGTCACTCAATTGCACAGACATAATCTAAGTCAATACCATATGTTTGTACTAGACATATAAACATGCCCGTTGCGGCGTGAGCACCTAGATAGAAATCTCAAAGAGGCAAAACGTGATAATGATGAGGGTGAACAGTAGATACTTGATTCCATGTGCCAAAACTTTGCCTTATACTTCAAACTTTTATTTTTTCAATTTTCTTCTCTTTTCTTTATTTTTTCTTTTTTTTCAATACTGCGATAACTAAGGCTGGCACAAAACTTCTTCTTCAGCGAGCACATTTTTCTTGCTCATGGGATACATTGGGGATCTCAACATTAAAAGCGAGTGTTGCAGATACATGATTGCATAGGGATTTATTTCACCTCTTATCATACGACTTTGTCTATAAATTAAAAACCCTCACTAACGGTCTATTTAAATGATGAACAAGCACAAGTTCTGAGTTACTAAATTACCGGCCCACTCATATAACTTTATACCAATATCAATGTTCCAGAAAAGGCGACAAATACCATACGTGCACATCCGTAACGACATAATAGACATATATGACTGCATTCAAACCCTAACTCGAACAAGCTAAAGGCAAAAATTATCTTGACCCTAACTTGAACAAGCTAAAGGCAAAAATTATCTTGGGTATCAAAGATGGATACCCGAATGTATTCAAAGGCTTATAATTCTCACAATTTAGTGGACATGGTTGTACTAGCTATAATGTCAATCTGGTTGGATTTGCCTTACTAAGTGGGGGGGGGGGGGGGGGGGGGGGGGGGGGGGGGGGGGGGGGGGGGGGGGGGGGTGGGGGGGGGGGGGGGGGAAGCATTTTTTTTTTTAATTTTAAATTTTGTAAGTTCTATATATATTTATAAGAAGTTTTTTTTTTACGTGTTAGAAGCCCACCTTTGACGACGAGAGAGGTTCTCACAATATCCACATATATACTAATTCAGCAGGGCAAACATTGGATGGACATGCAATAAAATATCCTAAAATGCAACCACCTCCACACTTAAGTTGAACATTTCCCTTAATGTGAGAACTGATAAATATAGAAAATAGGGAAAATTAAGGGAAAACTATACTTCCCGGGCTATAGCTGCGAGGCTCAACCTTAAGTGATTCCATTACATTCTTCTTTCTTTTTTTAGTGAGGAGCGAGAGCTCTTCCACACTTAAGTTGAACATTATGCGTAAAATTGAAACTTCCCGGGGCTCATAAGTGCTTGGCTGAATTATGAAGGATATGGCACGAAACGAAACGCCATGCATGTGTATTCTACCACATATAATATAATTATGTGAATATATCGTCCCTTAAATGATAAATCATCACCACCATTTAAGCTCCACCTATTAATTTAATCTGCAAAATTAACACAACTACAAGAAAAACATTAAATACAAAACGCACTTCTTAGCACCAATGTTGCATGTTGAGAGCATGCAACAATCCTTTAAACCCCTTCGTTGACCCCCGAGTGGACTAAGTTATAGTCCCTCGTGAGGGTGTTCCAGCGAACACACCTCACAAAGTTCGAAAAAATTTCTTTTTTGGATGCAGAAATTGAGATACGCGACACACCGGTCGAATGCGTGACATACTTAAAGACTGCAAAGATTTTTTACCACGTGATAGCCCTTTTTGATGTCTTAATTGGGCGGTCTTTTTTGATTTTATTGTTAACGATGATAGAAGGTGGTGGATCTTTTAGATTTTTCAGAGAATAATCGGACTTTCCACTCCCGGTGAATACGGCATTCACATGCTCGGTGTGAGCTTGAGGAGGAGGTGGGTCAGTCCTATCAGTTTGTTTTAAAGATATGTTTTGAGACTTCGACCACTCATCTATTTTTCTTTCCATATTTTTAATTTTAGTTTGGAAATTTTTTTCATTTTGCTTCATCTTTAAAATCATATCATTAACATTGTTTTTGAAAAACATATTTGTAACTCTTTGACCATCCAAGAATTTTGTGATTGATTTTTCAAGATCTGTTTTAGTTTGAGGCTCTTGGTTGACGGTTTTAGACTTTTTGTTAGGTAAAACACCGGTGGTTTTGCCATCGTCTCTGTCATAGAGTTTATCATGAATAGTTCTCATGCTACGGACACATCTTTTGAAATCTTCGAGGTCCTTTCTCACATCATTGTTTAATTCAGTGAGCGATTTCTCAGGATCATTAGGATCATGAGGGGATTGGTGAGAAAATGAATCATAAGAATTTCGGTCTTTATTATCTTCATATTGGATGTAATTGGCTTCATGACGTTCACACATTGGTGTGTCATCGCTCATGTGGTTTGTAGAAGCGTTTCCCTCTATAAGCTCATTGTATTTGTTACGTATATCTTGCAATTCTTCATTTAAGCTTATAATTTGAGAATCCATAGCCTTCAATTTTTCCATAAATCGAGAATTATCAGTATTACTATTACTTCCATCAGCGAATAAAATAGATTTTCGATGATGTTTATTTTTAGATTTGATGGGTGGGTTTGTCTAGACCGTGATAGCTCCATTGGTCAGACCGTGCCCATGACATTTTTGAAGCATGCTCTTCGGTCGTAACCAAGCGTCGGTTAGACTTTCACATACGAGTTGAGAGAAATTTCTAATTTCAAGTAAAAGACGGTTAAACAACGAAGGTGGAAAGAATCTGTTTATAAAGGCTTTTCTCATTTGTTCCTACGATGTTATAGATTCTTCATTAAGTTAGTTTAGAACAGTTTTAGCTTTATCGGATAGGGAATAGGGAAATATCAAGAGCTTGACATCTTTACTTTGAGTTTTACCATATCTGAACATGTTGCAGATTGCGAGAAATTCAAGGATGTGGTCATGCGGATCGGCCCACAGATAACCATCGAATTTATTTTCCAAAATCATGTTTAAGTGAGTACTATTGATAACAAAGTTGTCATCATTGAGTTGAATAATGGCAGAATTAGGAGTCGGTGCTACATTCTTAGCACTTTCCCATATAGGCTAATCATCAGGATCGAGGATTATTATTTCTTGGATCGGTAAATTTAGTTCTGGTTTGACATCTTCTTCAGGTATATTTTCTGATGAAATTAATTTTATGGTAGCGATGTTCGATGGATGATTTATTAGATACGATATGAATAGATTCCTTTTGGATAATTTTAAATTTACAAGACCTTTCTATTAAGTTTTTATTGAATTTATATATTAGATTTACTAGTTGTTTTCCGAAAGATATGGGATTTATACATACTTTAAGCATTTTGCAAAAAGACATTTTTATATATATAGTTAAGGCTAATAGGATAATATTCAAAATAAAATAAATTATATTCATTTTTTTTACTTTTATAGATTTAAATATTAGATATAATTTAATTTACTTATATATAGCAAATAAGGATAAATAACCTTTTTTTAAAGAGTGCGGCGTAATTTAGGAAAAGTGCGCCGGCTTTTCTGGAAATTTTGTGTTTTTTTTTCGAATATTATGATAAACGATAATTCCTATCACAAGGCGTATAATCAGATAAAATACAATTCCAAATAATTATAGAACCTAAGACTAGCAGATTGGGGGTTTTGGTTTTGGTTTTTGAAATAAGATTCTGTTTGTGAAAATTTGCAGAAAGTGCGACGTACTTGGGTAAAGTACGGCGTACTTCCTAGGTTTTCAGGAAAACCGCCGCACAAATATAGTGTGTGGCGTACTTCCGAGAGAAAGTTGATTTTTGGTTTCCGTTTGCCAGAGAACGGTACGACGGGTTTGAAAATTTTTTAGAAACAAAACAGCACCAGAAATAAGCAACAAACTATAACATTCGCCAACACTTTGTTGTGTATGTTCAAACTCTGTAAAATTTATAATACTAGAAATACCGATTTTACTAAAAACACAACACTCGGGAAGTATACCCGTTCGTGTATAGTATAGCTTTAGGTAAGTCCAGGTCGTTCCACGGGAATTGAAGTCTTTACAATTTGTAATTAAGGTGCTAAGGTTAATAAGATTGTCAATGATCAAATTAACCAAAACGAGCATATATCGAATAATGCAAAGAAAGCAATAAAAGGATGATTCAATCAAATGATTAAGGTATGTTTGTTTAGGCAATGATCACTTTGATAATAAAGTGTTTAGGATAGTGTTTATAAGTTTAGAAAATAGAGTTATCACAAGTTATAAATCCTTTCGGCCTTTAAATATAACTAGTGATTATATCGATTAATAACAACAAATCATTTCGGCCTTTATAAGTTATTATAACCGATATAATAAGTGGAATGATAAAACATAAGTTTATAAGTTTCCTTTCGGCCTTTACACTTAGAAAATCATGTTTAACCATTTCAATAAACACATATCCAAACGCTCCATATCCAAGATCACATTATGCCCAAACAAACATAAGAATACTACTCCATAATCAAAGTAACAAAACACATAAAATTCATCATGAATTCAGAATACTTCATATTAAAAGAGTTGTAGAAATTATACCAACGTTTACAAGATCAACGATTCGACAATTAGTTCTCCCAAACGAAAACTATAATAAAACCAAAGCTATTGATTCCAATCGACCCGAACCCTTAAGGTGCTGTCACCACCCTTTAAATTTCGTGATTAGATGGTGTGGGGTGATGAGAGAATTGTTGTGGAGGTGTGTGTAAAATGAGAGAAATCCTTCTCTATTTATAGGCTGATTTCGGGTAGAAGTGCGGCGCACTTGAGAAAAAGTGTGGCGCACTTAGGGAGTTAATGCACTTAGCATTTATTAGGACTTTAACTGTTTCCTTGGGAAGTTTAAACGAAAGTGCGACAAGAATTATAGCGCGGCGGTCTTAGAGGCTTTATAGGAAAGTGCGGCGAACTTTGTAGAAAGTTCGGCGAACTTTGTAGAAAGTGCGGCGAACTTCTTGAACTTTTAAATAGAAAATTTTCTTTTCTTATATTCGCTTTCCAAAGTGTGTATCAACGATTCGAAAATTAGTTCTCTCAAACGAAAACTATAATAAAACCAAAGCTATTGATTCCAATCGACCGAAACCCTTAAGGTGATGTCACCACCCTTTAAATTTCATGATTAGATGGTGTGGGGTGATGAGAGAATTGTTGTGGAGGTGTGTGTAAAATGAGAGAAATCCTTCTCTATTTATAGGCTAATTTCGGGTAGAAGTACGACGCACTTGAGAAAAAGTGCGGCGCACTTAGTGAGTTAAAGCACTTAGCATTTATTGCGAATTTAACCGTTTCCTTAGGGTTTGAAGCCTCGATTTCTTTACATGATCATCCCCTAGGTTACGAGTCTTTATTGCTTCCTACATCTCCTTCCTAGTTTTCAAATTCCCGATTTGTAAAACCAAATCTTCTGGGATCACTTGAAACAACAAGCCTTTAACTATATTGTTTTTCTTGGCATCGTCTGAGCCCGGATCTACCACATCTCATACTTCATGAATTCCAAGAAGAACTTCTATACGCATTCTCCATATGGTGTAGTTTGTTGACGTCAATAATGGACACTGAAACGTCAAAGTGGTTTCCTTTACATGCTGTTGTGAACTTTCTCCCACCACCATCCTTGTTCTTCGTTTGGAACGTGAATATGTTTGTAACCGGGATTTATCCAGCCCTTAAACCACGGCTAGATATTTATTCTTGGTTCGTGTTGAGTACGCGTAGGCCTATCAACGATTACCCGTATTATCCTACTAAAACCCAACTAAAACAAACGAGACAATCAACAATTTTAAAAATTGTTTCCAACTCGTTGTCGTGAACAAAAATAAAGGGTCTGTGATATGCAACACAGGCAACTTATGGTGTCTTAAGCCCACGACTGAAGCCTACCACTTATCACAGGTTAACTTCACAATCGACTTAAAAAACCTCCACTTATTCAGAGGCTATAAATCGACACAAGCCTACTAATAACAGGTTTTACACTTGACTTAAAAACCCCACTTATTCACAGGCTATAAATCAACTTCTTGTTAGGGTTTTTGATAACCTTAAATCACTGCTACTTCTTGTTCCTCCAACACAAACGTCTAAACCAATAGGTCATAGGTTTGGACGATCCCTGCTATAGATTACCTTCTACCTATGTTACCAGGTTTGCTTGCTTCTTCTTCTTCTTCAACCACAAAGTCACACGTTGTTGTTGGCACCGCAGCAACAAACACCAACTAGGAGTACGAAGGTTTGGACGCTGATTGTGGCTTTGTTTTCGCAAATACAATCCTCCACATGATTCAACCTGGCTCAGATACCAATTGTAGTTCTGATACCAATTGAGTTATTAGAGGTACGCACACAACAAGAACACAGAACCAAGTAAACAGAGATATGCTGCAAACACGCTGTGTTTATTATATTGAAGAAAACTATCTTTAAAACTTTAATTGGTACAAAGGTAATTCTCTACCTTTCTGGTATATTATAGACGAACCTATTTCGTTAGACTATAACTAGGATTACAATTTATTAATATCCTAAATAAACATTTAAATAGGACGAGTTGGACTCGCACTCCAACTACTATTTTAGAAACCTGATAACACACTTTAAGCCATATCAGACTGTCAACTCAAGAATCTGGTTACACGCTTGTAAGCCAATCCAACTCAGATTCCGCCAATAGTATTACACGTTTTGGTTATTTACCTCGAGAGACAAACCAACATTATCAAACCACACAAAGTTGCAGCCAACATCAAGTGCATTGAATTTGCCAACAAAAAAAAATCACTCTATCATCACTTGTAAAGGTAATTGAACATTGGTTATCAAGACAAATTTATATCACTTAATAGTGTAATTGATTTCCCAAAATATATGAGATATGGACAAAGAAGAATATCTATCAATAGCTATATGTAGTTTCAATTCATAATATTTCATCCCAACATGTCGGCCCCACTTTTTCTTGCGAAAACCCTTAGGTTCCTTTTTAAGTGCATCATGCATCTAGAACGACCAGTAAACAACAACCATAAGGAGTTTTGTAACAATAAAATAAGTATATCATTATAAATAGTATATAATTAATAATAAAAAAATTAGCAAATTACATTATTGACAAACTTACAACCACTTTTTCGATAATTCCAAAACTTGAAATATGTAAGAAAGAAGATGGGGATTAAGGATTCAAAAAACAGGAACTATGGCTTGAAAACCTTTAAAACCACTTGGATATAATAGTAAATCTATTTAGGATGCGTTTGGTTGGTGGGGTTAGAGATGAAGGTATGCGATGATGGTAGAGTTTAGTCGTTTGGTTTAAATAAGTGGGGCCCAAAACCAGGACTCAACCCTCAAACTCTACCGTGTGCTAATCCAAGTCCATTGGCTGAGTTTTTAAAAAAAGTGTCACTATCAGTTTTTTTTGTGGGGCATATGACCCTTCTCTACCACATATCATATTTTTCTTTTTAATAATAAATAATAATTTTAAATGTTTTATTTATTTAAATAACAAATAATATTTTAATCTATCATATTCAATTATTAATTTAAACCTAAACCCAAATTCAAATCCTAATCCTAAACCCGTCTACAAACCAAACGGGCCCTTATAAACCCGATTAGATGATTATAGAGCTTTATATAAGCCCCCTGGAGACAAAAGATTGGATTGTTTTCATGAACACGTATCAATCAAATTCCTTATTTTCTGGTAAACATTAATAAATGATTGATTTCTTGATATTAACTAGGTTTTAAGCCCGCGTGTTGCTGCGGGGCGTTTTGTATATGTAAAAGAATATGATCAAGTTAACGATCATACTGGATGCAAAGAGCAGTTAAAAGCTGAATTTTTTTGTGAAAAAAGTCATATAAACAGCACACAAAAGCAGTAAAACACAACACACAAAAGCTGTTAAAAACGGCACACAAATGCTCCATGTTTCTGCCCGATTTCGGTTTTAAAATAACATATATCTCAATAACAAAGATGTTAGTAGTTTGTCAAAAAAATAGCAGCAAACTAAATACATTCCACAATATGGATGTGCGACACATACCGAACCTTCTTCACGAAAAAAAACTAAAGTATATGATTATATAAATCAACATTTCCACATATGCTCAGGTAAGAAAGCGCTGGTAGATAATCCTTCAACAGCTAC
>BQNB010149507.1:0-10811 GCA_026074375.1 Tanacetum coccineum | reverse complement strand
AACAATGCCACTACTTGCTAAATGATTTACATGCTAGTTTAGGACTACATATTATTGCTTGAATTAGTTGATTCTTGAACTTGGTAGATGCCGAAATCACTGGATTTAAGAAAAAGGGAAAAACCAAAAATTTTCTGTCTTCCAGAAAACGCCCCCCTTAAATACCCGGCGGTCTGGTGATATGGGACCGCCGCCAGGGGAACAAAAATTTTAAGTTTGCCTCTTTTTCTGTATCTTTGACCTCCTACCTACATTCTCAAGCTGTCATTTCTCTGTTTAGCTAAACCATCTTTGGCATCCTCTTCCATCCAAACCATGCTTTGCCATGTAAAACTATCCTTTTCATTATTTAAATTATCAAATTCTCATACCTCACTACCACCCTTACCTTCTTCATTATCCTCTTCTTCATCATAAATGTCTTGCTCAAACCACCACTCCAAATTCTCTAGAAAACCAAGAATGTCAGTAAGACAAGTATGAAAACGCAAAACATCCACTCCAAAATGATCACCTTCTTTCCAAAAAGAGTCACCTCCACTTTCTCCAAGAGTCTACTTACAATCTCTTTCACCACCATCATACAATCCCTTAAGAGATCAAATGATCAACTAACTCCACAACATCTTCACCATCCTTGATTCACACACTTATTTATCCAATGCCTACATTCATGCACCACCTTCACCATCATCACAACAAATTCATCCTCCTTCTCATGCTTAAGTTGAATTTCACTAAAGCTTTTGTCATTGTTGTAAGTTTTCTAGACACCAATTCCACTCTTGGAGAAATGAAATTAACTTCATTTACTTTCTTCTTACCCGTCCCATACCTCAAACTCGTGCCCCTCTAAATCATGTGTCACCAACCCCTTTCTTTTTCCCTCTTTAATTAATCATTCTCATATGATTAATCCATCTAAATAATCGACCTTCCATCTTTTTATTATGGCATCTTCTACATTCCAAGAATCTACTAGTGTAGATCTATGCATTATTATGTCTTTATGATTATCTACTTTCTATTGTAATGATTCATACAAATATTGTATGAATATGTCTTAGCTCGTATTAGCTCTAGTTTTATTTTATGTTGTATGAATGTATTAACTTGATGTGCTAGGTGTTTGAGTTCTTGTTGGTAGTATGAAACTCTTTTTTTGTTAATTATATGAAATAGGTGACCTGGAAATAATTTGTCTTCATTTGTTCTTCTTAACATTTGTTTTGTAGCAAAATATTTTTGTAAGATCGATCCCTTGGTGCCCCGAACAAGGGGGAGCATACATCAAGGGGGAGTCTTGATATCGTCGATTTCTTTCTTCCTTCAACAACTCGACGATCATTCTTTTTGAATTTGACAAAAAGGGAGAGAAATGGAACATAACTCATTTAATAATTTGACATCTTTAATTTTATTTAAAATGAGTTTATATTTTGTCATCATCAAAAGGGGGAGATTGTTAATACAAATAATGCTCAAAAACGTTATTTATATTTTTCGACCTCTCAACGTTTTTGATAATAACAAAATGGTAAATAACGTTCTTGTATAAAAAACAAAATCTAACCAATCACTTTATCAATTAATTTTCAAATAAAATAAACGTTTACAAATTATTAAATGTAAAATTTCATTTCTAAGATTAGTGATCACTTAAGGTATGGACAAACAAAATAATTAAGCACGATTAGTGATCAAGAAAATATTTTTCTCTTAATCCTCACTTTTAATTCTACAAAAGTATTTTCTCAAAAATACATTTACAAAATATTTTCTAATTAAAGTTAAACTTTTATTAAAAACTTAAAATTTGAAATTCAAATTTGAAAGTCAAATTTCCCCCCCAAAACGGAAGCTTCTATACCAGATACAACCTTCCCCACAAAAAGACAAAAAAGGGAGCGGAGTCTAGGCGGCAACTCCCTTATAGGCCTGGCGGCCCCCTTATAGACGTTGGGATTCCCTGCCTATAAATACTGGCCCATTCCCAGCAGAAAAATCATTCCTCTTTGCACGAAATTTTTCAGTCTTTTCTTTCTCTCTCTAAACCTTCTTTCTCTCACTAAAACTCTTGATCACTAACATACTTAGATCTTGTTTCAAGTGATCTAATCTCTTCTTCTCATCTCTTCCCTCTCATTCAAGTGCAAGAGAAGAACACTCGTATTCGTCAAGAAGCGAAGTGTTAATTAGTGATCTCTCCTCTTTTCTTCTAAGTACCAAACATCTATTGTATTTATCTTGTGTAGTTGTGTGATTCAGATATTGTGTAAATTCGATAGTGTAGATCTTGTGAGTGGGTGTTGATTGAATCCCTTTACTATATATAAATATATATAAATATATAATAATGAGAATCAAAAAAATCTCAATTGTAGTAAACCAGAAGTATGATTCCCAAGTCGTTATCCCCAACGAGGAATGCAATTGAAAGTCGAGAGTCGTTTTGATAATAGATGCTTGAATGGAACAAAGATTTTGATTGGTTATCTAAAACTACGGGAAAATTAAGACAAACACTTAAAAACAATTAAGGCAAAACTAATTTAACTAAAAACGCAAACCGGGAATCCTAAATGGTGACCTAAAAACCCTAAATTATCAAAATTAAGTCCTAAAGTGATCTTTTTGGCTTTTATAAGTCCTAATTAACTAAAAGATAAGAACTAAGAAAACTAGACCAAAAACGAAGGTGATTAGGGCTTAAAAACACTAAAAACGTGAACGGGATTCAATCCCGTTGTTTAAAAAAATCAAAATTTTCAATTTTAACCCTACGAAAGCAAATCTAATTTTCCTAAGTCCTAAATGTTAAAAGAAAATTTTCTAAAAAAGAATTATATTTTTTTGACCTTTTTATAATTTTTTATGAATTAAAAACGATTTTAATGAAATTAAATGTTTAAAAATACTAAACTATTTAATAAAAATCTAAAAAAATTAGCAAAAGTAGCTTGAACAATGAAGAATCTAATAAAAACAAGATGGGTGAAACAACTTATCTAAATAAGCTGTTAAAAAGCTAAAACGGCTAATAAGCCAAAAATGCTAAAACGTATATAAATAATAAATGTTGCAAGATAAAATCGAAAAAGACCCCAGGGCGAGTGGCAGTGTGTGTTGTGTATAAAACGTTTGGGTTGATTCGGGGTAGACGGTCTCGGGTGCGAGTCGCTCACCCTTGGCTTCCCCTAATTCCCAAATGTTTTTTACTTACCATTTTTTTACAACTTTTTAAAAGACTAAAAAATAAGCACTTTTTACAAAAACACTTTTTTTATAAATCACAAATAAGCACTAAAATAAGCTTGAAAGAGTGACAGAATAAGCTAAACTTCCCTAAGTCTAAATTGGCTAACTGTTAAGTTAATTAAGCACTAAAAAGCAAACCACGAAGAAAAATAAGCTAAGGCAAATAATAAGCTATATCTAAAAAACACTTAAGAACAAAAATAAGCAACTACAATAAGCTAGAATGACAGAATAATCAAAAAGCTATAATACTTAGAAATTTTAAGCTAAAAGGCAAACTAAGGCTAAAAATAAGCTCTAAACTGAAGGAAATAAGCTAAAATGGACTTAAACCTTATTATCCTAATAAGCATAATAAACCTAGAATAGCAATGCATAGCTTAATAAGCCTAAATAAGCAAATTAGCTTTTTGGCCAAAACTGATAAGCAAAAAGCCTAAGGGGGACTTTTCTAGCTTATTTTTAAGCTAGTAAAATGATCCTTATGGCTTAGTGGCTTATACCACTGAAAAGCTTGGCCAAAAAGCTACAATAAGCAACAAAAAAAAAAGCAGTTTGAAATTCAAATAAGTACTTAAAAAGCTTCATGAAAAAGCTATAACACACTGATTTGACACTTAGACAAATTTTCTTAAACTTTTGCAATCTTAACAAAACACCACTTTTGAGCTTAAAAATAAGCAAACAAACAGAACATTATGAACTTATAACCTACAAACAGTGAGATTAACCGTTAAAGAGACTAAATCATCAATCAAAGAGAGTTTGAAATCAGGATTAAGCCAATATATGCAACTTGAAAAGCAATTTCTCAAATTTTTCAATACTTAGCAAATTTTAACAGCTTTGGCAAAAACTTAAAACAACAATGCAGGCCTATTGTCTTTGGTTTCTAACTTGTTTTAACACATGCATAAACACAAAAACATCACAAAACAACAAGATTCAAAGTCCTAATAAAACAAACAAATAAAATGAGCTATAAGCTCTCAAATACAAACCATAATTTCTTAAAACCTTAAAGATGAGATTTACTACTTAAAAACTTAAACAAGTTGATTTTTTGGACTAATTTAAGCTAAACTAAACTGACTCAAGTGTCAAAATGAAATTTTGACCCATTTTAACCCATGAAAGTTAAAACCATAACTCCCCTTTAAACACTTAGTGATGTCTTTTTCTAATTGAAAACTTAAGTTTTTAATACAAAACCTTAAAGAACAGAATATCTACAAGCATAATAAACAATATTAAGCATATTTCAATAACAAATAAGCATTCAAATAAGTTGAAACAGATTATGCAAGTTTATAAGCTATTTCAAGACAGATTATAAGAAAACTCAAACAAATGATTTCTAAACCTACAATAAAACAAGAATATAAGAATTAAACCTTTATAAGCAAACATAAATAGTAAAGATAAAACAGGCATTAAGCACAAATAAGCGTATGAATATGTAATGAGCTAAAAACATTGAAAAAAATGGGGAAACTTACAAAAGGCCCTTGCTCATAATAGGGCAAATGAGCTCAAAAAAGCTATCTACAAGCTTTAGACTTATCAAAGATAAGATAGTTGTGTCCATAAGGCCCATCAAATCTGCCACTTATCATCCATTAAGCTATGTATTTTGAGGGTATTCATTTTTTTGTGTTTTTGTTAAAATCTTTTCTTATACTTACTTTTATATATAATTGAAAACAGTTTAACAATATGCTTAAATAAGGTCTTGTATGAGCTTAAGAAAGATTCTTGATAACTTTTAAACACAAATGAGTAAAACGGGTTTTAAGCTAAAACTTTAAATTTCATTAATTCATAAAGAAAACATTACAATATTAAAAGGTTACACTAAAAATCAGCTGAAAAATAAAAATAGCGTGAAAAAAACTTAATAAAAATCTAACTGCCAAAAAGGTTTAATGAGCTATATTTTTACTAATCAAAGAGATTCTAGGAGTGTGCTTTCTTGTGAGAAGCTCGTGAGGTGTGTTTGTTGTGTGAGAGGGATCCAAGAGTCATCATAGCCATCCAAAATGAGTAGTGTCCAAGTCACTTGATCATAGCCCTTCATCTTTTGTCTTGATTCCTTGACGAATAGGGGAGCTAAGGATTGCCAAGGTGGCAATAAAGAGGGATAAGGTGTGGAGTTTGTAGACAAAGTGGAGAAGAAAGAGGAATAGTGTTGGAGTGTTTTGGCGGGTAGTGAGGACAAGACACACCTGAAAGATGTATAATGTTCCCGCTGTTTTTGAAAGATTGGAAAATTGGCAGGTTTGGTCTCTAAGAGTATATAGGTGTATGGCCTTCATAGTCCTTGGTCTTTGCAAATTTAGCCCTTTTGGTTTGTAAATGGTTTGCACCGTTAGTCCTTAAAGGACTAACGGGGTAAGGGTTAAGGGGTAACGAGATTGTTAACAAGAGTTATAAGGGTGATGGGTTTGGGCCGGCTATTATAAAAGGGCTTAGGCTTTTTGGTAAAGATTAAGGTTATAAGATTTAGTATATAAGTGGGATGACCCGGGCCCACTAGGTGGGTACGAGTCGGCCTACTTTTGACAATTTAGGTTTTTGGGTTCGGTTTTCGATGCTCTTTCTAATGCCACTTCCCGGGGTTGACTTTTTGACTTCTCATGGTCTTTCCGTTCTCGTACTCGGTTTTGTCGTTTTGGCTTCGATTTTTATCCTTTTCTTAGATATCCATTTCCTGCACAATACAAATGCAAAACATACAAATACAATGTATTTTTGGTACGTTTTTTGTCATTTTAGTTTGTTTTTAGTGGTAAAAGGTATGTGTAATTAAACACTTACCAAAATCCCCCATACTAAGATATTGCCGTGTACTCACGCAATGCTGTAAGTAAACACTTAAGAAAACTAAGAATCTCGACCCCCCTCGACTAATTACCTCGAAAAGTAGCTAAGTATTCATCGAGGGGAATTAAAGAATCAAGAGTTTAGAAAAAGCCCCGTTTTTACCATTTTTAAATGTATACACTTATTCCTACATATTTTTGTATTTTTCATTTTTCTCATTTTTTTATAAGCAACTAACTTATTTGACTTTCGTTATTTTCATAACCGTTAGGCGATCATCATCGTACCAAGATGCATTCGATCCAAAAATGCCCTCAAAAGGATAATTCTCGTCCCGGATTTTTCACTCGTCCAAACCAAGCTTAAACGAAATCATCGTTAAATATTCAGTTAAGATGCTAACACTACTCATATTTGCAACTTGTGAACTTTTCACTCCCGACAATTATTATATCTTAGGTGAATGTGCCATTTTGAATTTCAACCATGAATCAACATTTTGCAAAATTTCCATGCTTCACGTTCCACCCGAGAATAATGAGTTTGAAGGCGAGATCATCCCATGTAGCGACTTTCGTCTCGGCATATCAATTGCGGCTAAAGTGACCAGGCTTTTGACACACACAGAGACTTAGTTATCGGACTCCAGGACCTTTGGTTTCAAAAAATCTGTAGGCTTTACGCGTATATACATAGCTTATTTAAAAACTTAAAATGAAATAGTCAAAGTTCAAAAGCATATTTAAATTTAACAAAAAGAGATCTATTTATTAATTCACACTTAATATTAAACATAACATTGATGCAATTGTAACCCTCGACTTTTTAGAAGGCTGCAACATCGGTTGTGAGCCGGCAAGATGCAGCAAACTTTTATCAGTCTCGGATTATTATTCTTACTATGAGCTTTCTTTAGAAGGTTGTAACATCGGTTGTGAGCCGGCAAGATGCAGCAAACTTTTATCAGCCCACGGTTTATATTTATTATTCATTATATTTTTTTTCATTTTTCATCATATATTATTATTATTATTTTTTATTTTTCATTTTACTTTGATATAGAGAAGACTTCTTTTTGGAAAATTTAAGTATAAATTTGAACTAAGACTAAATTTTTTGCTATCAACTTACCATAATAATTTGTGCGATTTATGTTTTAACTCGCCAAAAATTATCGCAAGTATTATTATTCGCGTAGGAGCTTTTCGGGAGAAATAGCCATTAACAATTACCATAAACATCTAGCTCATTAAGAGCGTCACCAAATATTATCTTGTTTAAACACTCCATCTCATACTCCTAACTATACTCCATTTTTCTGATCTTCCTGCGCTTACTTCTTGCGATAAATTCTTAGCCTAAAAGTTTAAGAAATAAATAGTGCTCAACACGCCTTGATCGCACGTCAAAATTTATTCTTATTCTAACCCAGCAGGAAAGTCAAAATTTACAAAACACTTATGTTTATTTTTTGAAATTTTTAAATTTTTTCTATTTTTTGAAATTTTGTTGGTTAATAAACGGGATTCGCAAAAAACTACAACGGTGCAGGCAACATTTAAATTGATAGATCCCCCCACATACTAGATTAACATTGTCCTCAAAGTTTTAAGAAGGGGCCCTCTACCCCTAATACCTATGCATTTATTAAGTATGCTTTAAGATTAAACGTTAGTCGTTAGATCCTAGGATATTAGATTTCTCCAATGAAGCTGAGGATATTGAAGATACGAGTGATCGAAGGACAAAAACCTTGTGAGCAGATCGAGGCTTATAAATCATCCAGAACACCTTCCTGGTTTATCATCACTAATCACAAGAAAATGAGAATGGGAAATGAAGCACACTTCTCACAACAAAAACACTCTTATTTATGACTTACATAATATAACTACCTAGCGTCTTCTCAGCGATTGGGTTGCCTCTCACGAAGCGCTTGGTTTAGGGTCACTAGCTTGACCCAATCCAACGAAATGCATTGGTCTTAGGGAATGTTTGGAGATCGGGAAACCATTTGTGGTTCGTTCAACCTCCAAGTAGTGCTTTAATTCTATGTCGTTCCACCTTGACGGTTTGGCTTCGGATGTTTCTGAGATTCTTCCTCGGACGGTGCCTTATGGAAAAGATATGGGCAATGGGTGAACAGTCAGGACCTAGGATTTTAATTTGCCCGAGAACATCTTCAATCTAGAGTTAAAGAGGAGGACTTGATCACCGACGTTGAAAACGCGGTTTTTGATCTTTGAGTCATGGATCCTCTTTGTTTTCTCTTTATAGATCAAAGAGTTCTCATAGGCATGATCACGAAGTTCATTTAGTTCATTGAGTTGAACTTTACGGTGATCACCCGCGGTCTCAAGGTCAAAGTTTGCATGCTTCAAGGCCCAGTAGGCTTTGTGCTCGAGCTCGATCGGTAGATGACATGCCTTTCCGTACACGAGCTTGTATGGGGTACACCCGATGGGTGTTTTGTAAGCTGTACGGAAGGCCCAAAGTGCATCATCTAGTTTGTCCGACCAAGAGGCACGGTTTTCGCCCACGGTCCTTTCAAGAATTCATTTCAAGCCACGATTGGATACCTCAACTTGCCCACTTGTTTGTGGGTGATATGCGGTGGAGAGACGGTGAGTAACTCCATATTTAAGCATGACCTTTGCAAACTGGTCATTGCAAAAATGGGTTCCGCGATCACTTATGATAGCACGAGGGGCACCGAATCGGGCGAAGAGAGATTTAAGAAATTTGCAAACAACTCGGGCGTCGTTGGTGGGGAGCGCTTTCGCTTCAACCCATTTTGACAAATAGTCGACCGCCACGAGTATATATTTGTTCCCTCGTGAAGACGAGAATGGCCCCATGAAATCTATGCCCCACACGTCAAAGATTTTGCAAACTTGGATGGAATTTTAAGGCATTTCATCACGCTGTGAAATTTTTCCTTGACGCTGACAAGTGTCACATTGGGTGACCAAGTCATGGGCATCCTTGTAAATCGTGGGCCAATAAAATCCAGAGTCAAAAACCTTTTTGGCGGTGTAGTTGGCACCGTAATGTCCCTCGGTGGGTCCACTATGGCAAGCTGTGAGGATGTCAACAGCTTCTTGGCCTGCAACACACCGCCAGATCATTTGATCCGCACATATTTTGAACAAATAGGGGTCATCCCAAAAGTAGTGTTTAACATCCTTGAAAAACTTATTCTTTTGCTGGGACGACATCCCTTTAATAATGAAATTCCCCGCATGGTAATTTGCATAATCGGGAAACCACAGGGTACTTGAGTCACCACGAAAAGTCACCATATTAAGTGTCTCGAGAGGAAACTTTTCATTCACCTCCTTTGGGTCGAGCATATTTTCATACGGGTTTTTTAATCGGGAAAGATGATCGGCCATGAGATTCTCGGTTCCTTTTGTGTCAATTACTTTGAATGAGAACTCTTGAAGGAGGAGAACCCACCAGAGCAATCTTGCCTTGGAATCTTTTTTAGCAAAGAGATATTTTAGGGCAAAGTGATCCGTATACACTATGCTTTTGTTCAAGATGAGGTAAGATCATAATTTTTCAAAAGCATACACCACGGCTAACATTTCTTTCTCCGTCGTAGTGTAATGCGATTCTGCCTCGTTCATTGTTTTACTAGCATAGTGTATAGGCCTAAAGTGTTTTTCATGACGTTGCCCCAAGACTGCACCTATGGCAAAGTCGCTTGCATCGCACATAAGCTCAAAGGGTAGGTCCCAGTCTGGAGCAATCAAGATTGGAGCTTCAGTAAGTTTTTTCTTTAATGTTTGAAAAGCTTGAATACAATCATCGAAGAAAATGAACGGAGTATTCTTCTCAAGGAGATGAGTCATCGGTTGGGAAATTTTGGAAAAATCGTTAATGAACCATCGGTAGAAACCGGCATGACCGAGAAAACTCCGAACACCCTTGACGGTGGTGGGATGAGGTAACGTAGCAATCACATTGACTTTAGCTTTATCAACCTCAATCCCTTTTTTGGAAATCTTATGGCCAAGGACAATGCCTTCCTTAACCATAAAATGACTCTTTTCCCAATTTAGACAAAGATTGGTGTCTTCACACCTTTGAAGCATCTTGTCTACACGAGAGAGGCAATTTTCGAATGAATTCCCAAAGACCAAAAAGTCGTCCATGAAGACTTCCATCGTTTTTTCGATCATATCATGAAAGATAGCCATCATACACCTTTGGAACGTGCCCGGTGCATTGCATAAGCCAAAAGGCATGCGACGGTAGGCGAACGTTCCGTAAGGACACGTGAATGTTGTCTTTTCTTGATCATGAGGGTCGATGGGAATTTGAAAGTAACCCGAGAAACCATCGAGAAAACAATAGTAATAGTTTCCGGCTAATCTCTCATCCATAAACGGTAGTGGAAAGTGGTCTTTACGAGTGGCTTCATTTAACTTTCGGTAGTCAATGCATACACGCCATCCCGTAACCAATCGAGTCGGAATTAATCCATTTTCATCATTTTCAACAACGGTAAAACCACCCTTTTTTGGTACGCAATGTATAGGGCTTACTCAAGGACTATCCGAGATCGGGTAAATTAATCCGACGTCAAGAAGTTTTTCAACCTCCTTTTTGATGACATCATGGATTTTTGGATTCACTCGTCTTTGGTGTTGAACCTCCGGTTTGTAGTCCTCTTCCATAAGAATCTTGTGAGTACAAAATTCCGGGTTAATACCCTTGATGTC
>BQNB010149506.1:0-12555 GCA_026074375.1 Tanacetum coccineum | reverse complement strand
TCGCGCGTTTTCGTCCCTTGTTGTGTATATATATATATATGTATTTATCTTTATTGATACATAAAGAGGGGTTGGTTTGCGCGTAACCAGCTATCAACTCACCTCAGTGAATGTATTTGATATATAAATCAAATATGAAAATCATCACGTATAGTCCGAAAGCAACCTAATTAATTAGGTCGTATGAGTACAATGTACTTTGAATAACTAACACAACATATAATTCTATATAGTTACATCACCACATAAACATGTTTGTTTAATTAATAAAATTAAACAATATAAATTTGTACTTTGTAAAATAATGTTCATGTATTTGTATTTGTAAAAATGACATATTTGTCCAACAATTGATCGTTTATAAATATTAATTGTTTTAACACCTTTATATATTTATATAATGACATTATATAAATAGTTTAATTGATTTCATAAAAATAGTGCACAAGTATAAAAATAGTGCATAAGGTTTTATAAACCTTATATCTTTTTCGTTTTAACTTTGTTTTTTACGTTTTTTATGCTCACGGTTTCGTATTAAGAAAATCTATCAAAATATTACATTTATAGTATTTTAGCTACTGATGAACAGTAACTCTTATTGTTTCTGTAAAATGATATAAAACTACTTTTATATAATTAATTGTTGTAATCTCGTAAAAATCATAACTCATTCGTTTTAATTCGGTTTTTAGTGATCCTTATATCCACGTCTTCGTAATTAAAAGTTCTATCCAAGTAAAATATTTTCTAAAAATTTACTGTTATGAACAGTAACTTGTTTTTATAAAATTACTTTTACAAAAACACTTTTTATCGTAAACTTGTAAATTCTATAACTCCTTCGTTATAATTCGGTTTTTTGAGTTTCTTATATATTTGGATTCCTTGTAAAAAGTTTTCACAGAAAAATATCATATATTTTTCATCAAATTTTAAAGTTTCGGATTTTTATAAAATTACTTTTATAAATCCACTTTTTATTGTAAACTTGTAAACTTTATAACTTCTTCGTTATAACTCGGATTTTCGAGTTCTTTATATATTTAGAATCGTCATGAAATGTACTATTTTAATAAAATATAAAATAAATATTATTTTTGGTTGAATAAAACAGTAGGTTTTTAGGATTTTTATTAAAAGTTTATGAACGTTTTTTATAAGTTTTTAAGTTAACTACTTTGCTACAAGTCTTCTAATTTAATTAAATACACATCTTGTATATAGATTTAGTCCTTGAATTTATGTCCATCATATATTGTCCAAAGTGTCTAAGAAAATGTCCAACATGTTTATTTATTTATATACACTTTATAAATAAATAATTAACCATAACTAAACAAATAATTATATAAATTATCTATTGCTTGTAAATCCTTAAATAAAACATATTCTCATTTTTTAAACATCATTTTAACCATGAATAAAATGAAATTCGAATTAACTTGGTATATTTTGTAAACATGTATAAAATATAACTAGGTGATGATTAACCATATAACAATTATATAAAATATGAAATGAATATATTGAAGAGATTAGGGTTTATAGTAGACCTCAAGATGAAGGATGAAGATGACACACATAATCAAACCCCAAGTATTAACTCTAAATACTTTATATAAAACCTTAACTTCATAATGAAAACCCTAATTTCTTTCTCTTGTATAAACCCTTTTAATCACCCAACCAAGCTTCCAATACCCTTTGCAATACCATAGATATGTTATGTATCAACCCTTGTATACTTGTATTGCCTTAGAAATCAAAGTTATGAATTGTATTTGTGTGTATATGTGAATCATGAGCTAGGGGTGTTATAGAGAGTGTTTTTGGTGTTTGATATCTTGTATATGATTAAGTGTGTGTTGCTTCCACTTTTTGCTCCCTATTTATACTACAAGCTCTAGCATAATACCACTAAATCAATACCATGGAAGTATATCAAAGGGGGCCGGTTTGTTTGAGTTTTAGGGTGATGGTTTATGAATTTTAATAATGTTAAGGTGTAAGAGAAGTATGGAGCATGGTTAGACAGCATGTCTTTGTGTAAGAGTGATGTGAAAAGAGTTCAAGCATGCTTGATTTACCCTTGATTCTAGCCGAATGTATAAGCATGCTACGGGGACATATCTTGCCTTGAAACCCCATAGAAAAAGCTTGAATATGATCCCTTGGTTAATAGTTATTTTTGTTTATGTGTTAGTGGGTTATTGTTTGATTTAATTTCAATTGTATGCATGTTTTTGATCCCTAACCGGCCAAGCATGTGTATATGTGTTAGAAATGGTAAAATTTTAGGTATTGGATATTCTGGTGGGTATTTGTTGAAGTATATAAGTGTTTATGTGTTTACATTAGGGTTGTTAACGAGCTGAGCTTTTAACGAGCTACTCGAGCTCGAGCTCGTTTAACTCGAGTCGAGCTTGATAAATTTCGAGCTCGAGTCGAGCTCAAACAAAATGTAGAGTTCGAATAATTTAACGAGCCGAGCTTTTAAATTTAGTATTTAGCTCGGCTCGTTTGATATCTCGTTTAGTGTTATTGAGCCAACGATCTCTCGACCAAACGAGCCGATGAGCTAATCGACTAAATATGAGTTTCAAAATATTTTAATTGTAAAATCTTTAAATTACTATTATATTTTAGGTTAAATATAAAACCAAAACTAACAATATGTTAACCGTCAATCACATCAAAGATCTACAATTTAGTTTTTATATAATTATAAAGTTGGGCCTTTGTTTATATAGACTTCACATTGCCTTCCTTTTGTTTCATTCATTCAATATAGGATGTGAAATGATTTTTTTTCTTTTGTTTTTTCATTTAATAGCTTGACAAGTCATTAACTTAATGTTAATACATATGAATAAGTTAACCTTAAATACATTTAGTTATGATGTCAAATAAATGTTATTTATGCATATAATTATTGATCATCATAGTTTTAAATTAGTTTTTATGCTAGTTAAGTGGTATTAAAAAATTAACCATTATGTTTAATAAGTCTTTATCAAATATAATAAGTGAATGAAATCAATCATGAATACCTCTAAATAAAAATTATGAATCTATAGATGATTTCAAACGAAACTCGCCATGATGACTCAATGGTGTGGGAGTTAGTCAAGTGGTTTTGTGATTAAGAAATACAACATATGTATTATATTGTATACAAGCATTCTCTTTTATGTTTTTCAACACGCTTACACATACTAAAAGACACATACATGAATTCAAATATGTAATGATCACATGTGACATATACATAAAGAATCTTAAATATGTATAGACGACATAAAACTTACTTATAAAAATGCGAAATCTGTATGGACACACTATGAAATACATCAATGCGGCAATATTTACCTATAAAGTACGACATATATGATACTATAACAATAAATTCCAATGTGAGGTTTGCTAAACACATTGGTTCATTGGGTATATACAATAGATAAAAAAATGATATCATCTCAAATCTATTGATATGAAACACAAGATTGTTTTTGGTAATATTGCTTGTAGAAACCTTTTTTGTTAGTTTATATAGGTTATGAACTAAACTAAATCTACACTCGTTCAAATTAAAATTTTGTTTTAACTATTGTTAGATTTTATGAAATGGTTTATTAATTATAATCCATTACACTTGAATACAAATGTGTTTACGCATACACATACAATGTCTCTCGTATGAGCATTTAAACAAACAAGCATATACATATATTCTTACATATGATACGCACATACATTTACAAAAGACAAATGACCATACATAAATACACATACACATGACTTAATTTAGTTAAACAATCAAATAATTCATTATATACTTGTGCTCGTAAAATAATTTATGATATTGACTCAAGCTCGAATGACAATATTTTCTCGGCTAGTTTCATGAATTAAGCTTACAAAATTATACTTGGGTATATTCATTCGATAATCATGTCTAGTGAAAGAGGTAAAACATATACTAGGAAATTATGTATAATACAAGTACATCAATTACGTGTTCTCAATAAAAGAAAAAAATTTAGAAAAGAGATCAGAAAAGCATTTCGTTTGTCATCAACCATTGACTCCAATTAATCTGAAATATTACTATGCCTATTACTAATCTAATTGGTAGGATCAAGCTCTGACGTTATTAAAGAGAATATATTATTATGCTTTTACGAAGAAATGTGAACTTCTGTTTCCTATATCTGAGTTGATTAGATTTATCAAGAAGTTACTTGCAGAGTTAGAACCTGAAGAATAAGGTTGATGGAATTGAGAAGGGTTTGAGTGTTGGCTAACCACCACACAACAAATGGTCATCAGTTCACCATGCTTAACAGGCATAAGAACTGGCTAGTCCATAAGCAAACGGCTTGTGGTAAAGACTTCTCAAATCCGTTTATGGTTGACAATTTACCAAAAATTGTAGGGTTCTCAACTCACCTTGCTTCATGGTTAAGAGTTGGCTAGTCCATGATCAAACAGTTCATGGTAAAGACTAATCAAATCTGTTGATAGCTGATAGTTTGCTAAAAACTATATGGTTTATCAATGCACCATGTTATGGCAATGAAGCATTGGCTAGTCCAAAAGCAAACGGTATTTGGTAAAGACAAATCAATTCCGTTGATGGTTGACAGTTTACCAAAAACTGTATGGTAATTAACTCACCATGTTTTTAAATGAAGAGTTAACTATCCCAGAGCAAACGGCTACTGGTAAAGGAACATCAAATCCGTTAATGGCTGGTAGTTTGCCAAAAACTACAAAGCCAACTTAGTTGGATTGTTGCTGAAAAGATGTTGCTGTGTTGCTGAGAAGACAAAGTTGCTGCTGAAGAAGGATAGAGTTTAAAAGATCAAGAAATGATAAGAGTGTTTGGATACATCCTCTATGCGTTAAAGAAGTTGAAGAAACATGAAGTTAAAAGAGTTCAACATTCATGTTTAAGGGAGGATTGTTAGGATTTATGTTTTCCTAACTTAGTACCGACAGTACAAATAGTTAGTACTGATAGTTATAGTTAGTACCGACAGTACAAAATGTTAAGTACTGATCAGTTAGTTAGTACCGATAGTAGAAAATAGTTAGTACCGTTTAAGAGATATGTATGAGATATTTTAGGAGAAGATATGTACGCGTTTTGTAAGCCTGTTAGGGTTTATCCTTGTTCTATAAAAGGATTCCTATTGGCATAGTTAGAGAGACGATCTCAAGAAATCTCATAGCAAAAATCATATCTCAATAGTTAGTAATCTGTAATCATTCAAAGCAGATTAATAGAAGTTATTATTTAGTTCTTCATTGTTTTTCTTAGTACGTGTGTTAAGATTCCGCATTAACACATAGTATTTATAATCAGTGTTTCTACATAGTCAACTGTATTTATACATCTTGGCTATCATCCTTAATAGGCTGCAGAGATCTATTCAATAAGGGACTCACAGATCGTTTATACGAGTATCTTAAGCTTAAAGTTAGTTTATTGTAGGAGTACAAACAAAGTTAGAAGTCTTAAATGAGCTTCGAGCTCAAGCTCGAACAATAACAAAATAATCGAGTTCGAGCTCGAGCCAATTTATAAAATTTTACTCGAGCTCGAGCCGAACTCAAGTCGAGTAGTTAATAAATGAGCTTGGCTCGTTTAGGCCAAAACTCGACTCGGCTCGGATCGTTAACACCCCTATTTTACATGCATGCATGGATGCCTAAAACACGAACCGGATACGTTTTACGTAAAGTATAAAAATAAAAATTGAAAGTTATAAATTATACTTCTAATAATGTTATAACACTTGTTGAACGTAAACTTTTATTTGTTTGATGCCCATTTATGTTGAATACTTATTTTTAGTTTACGCGATTTAACTTAACGATAAAAATTAAACGTATACGCGCAAAAGTGTAACAATAAATAATGAAATAATTGAAGTCATAAAATTACCTAAAATAACGGATTGTTACAGTCTTCCCCTGTTAAAGGAGCCTTGTCCACAAGCCTCAAGATGCGGCACTTGTCGAGGGTGTGGTTTTTGTGAAGAGGTGCGGATAGTTCTTTCGAAATTGATCTTCACATTCCCATGTGAACTCAGAACCTCTCCTAGAGTTCCATCAAACCTTGATAATTAGAATACGGCTTTGCTTTAACTGTTTGACCTTACGATCCATGATCTCCACTAGTTCTTCAACGAAGTGAAGCTTGTCATCAATATGTATTTCATTCAACGAAATTGCCAACGGCTCGTCGGATAAACACATCTTTAAGTTAGATACGTGAAACGTACTATGAACCCTACTTAATTGTTGTGGAAGTTCGAGTCTATAAGCATCGGTTCCCACTTTTGCTAACACCTTGAAAGGTCTAATGTACCTTGGGTTCAGCTTCCCCCGTTTGCCAAAACGGATAACCTCTTTCCAAGGTGACACCTTCAACATGACTCGGTCACCAACTTGAAATTCTAAAGGCTTACGCCTTACATCGGCGTAACTCTTTTGGCGATCACGAGCGGCTTGAATTCTTTGTTAGATTTGCATGATCTTTTCAGTTGTCTTGTGAATAAGTTCTGGACGCTAAGCGTCTCCGACCTTCGCCCAACAAACAGGTGATCGACACTTCCGACCATAAAGTGCCTCAAATGGGGCAGCTTTAATGCTAGCATGATAATTGTTGTTATACGAAAATTCGATCAGCGATAAGTGCCTTTCCCAACCATTCCCAAAGTCTATCACTTAAGCACGTAACATATCTTCTAGTGTCTAAATGGTTCTTTCGCTTTGCCCATCGGTTTGCGGATGGTAAGCCGTACTCATATCCAAACGAGTACCCAAAGCCTTTTGAAATGCTCTCCAGAAATTTGACGTAAATTTGCCGTTACGGTCACAAATGATCGAGACTAGTATTCCATGTCCCGTGACTACTTCTTTCAAGTATAGTTGATAATGCCTTAATTATACATGTTTTCGGTGGTGTTATTTATATATGCTTGATCATTTCTCGTGAACTTTTGGTGCTTAATCAAGTATATTTACTATTATATGTTCTAGGTACGTGTCGTGGAAGAAAACGGAAGAATACATGAAGATTTAAAGCTTAAACGAAGAAGTAAACTCAAGCTGAATGCTTCCCGACACCTGTCACTGTTTTGGACATAACTCGGTCATACGAACTCTGTTTTATTCAAGCGGCCAATCGAATAGAATTCAATTATCTACAACCATGAAAAAGGCCAAGTGCTGAAAGTGACCAAAGTGCGGCGGTTTTACCCAAAGTGCGGCGCACTTTTGAGTCTGTGAGAAAATTAAAGGCAATCAAATGAAGTGTGCATTAACTCCCGAAGTGCGGCGCAAAAATAAGTTTGTACGGTGGTTTTTGGCCCCTGAAAAGCCTATAAATACCCTCCTTGTCTCTCCCATTTCACACACTCTATAACACCCCCATTTTTACACCCCATATTTTACAAAATAGCAGCGGACGCTAACTGGGTATTACTTCAAGTACAACATCATATCCTATAAAAACGAATAAAAAAGAGTCATTTTTATAAAAATAGTTATCCATCATTATTTCTTTAAGTTTTTTACAAACCGAGAGGTTCCCATAATCTATACAATAAAGTTTGAATGATAACGGATTTTTTCCATCTTTTATTCCTCTACAAGCCACTCTTGCCATTAGATACCTGAGATAAAACTAGCTAAAAAGTCAACACAAAGTTAGTGAAATCCCTAGGTTTAAGTAATATAAATTTGAAATGCAAATCGCGATATTAGGCTACGTTGAAATAGCACCCGTTATTGAAAACATATTTTATTATTGCCATAGCTCAATGAATCCGAAGCCATAGGTTTATGGTGAAACGTTAATTAGCCCCTCGGGTACCTTTGCCAAAATTACTCGTGTAGATTTCTAATGATGTGTGATTGGGTACACGTAACTACTGGGTACACCAACACACGGAGTCCAGCCCAAATAGATCTATTCACATCATTCTCTTCTTACTATGGAGAGTAATTAAAGTTCATATTTATGGGGACTTAAAGGCAAAGCAATTACCTAGGCATAGTAAATTTGAAATAAGCATACAAAAATAATTGCATTCTTGTTTTTATAGCATGTATCCCCCTCGCGGGTTTATAAAAAGATTGAAATGCGAGGCTATGAACTCACCTGAACAGTTATAGGGAAATTGATAGCAATGTATATGAAATGAAATTACGGCATCGACACGGTGCAAACCTATGTAATAAATGTCAAGTCTTAGTTTGATTTGAATATTAAGGTTTACATTGATTCGGTTTTGATATTAAAATTATCATAACAAACACCGTTTGGGCCATTATATTCAGAATGTCCTTCATTAAACGTTTGAGAGGCAGGCATTTTTTAAATCGTAAACCCACCAACTCAGTCAGAACGTAATACCAAGATGAAACCCCTTAAAATGAAGCTCCCTAGTATTATGAAATGATATGAACGGACATGAATTATTGAAAGCACATCGATGATGAAATGATATAATAGTTATAACATAAGCAGTTTTAAGCATTTTATTCAATATCTGGAAATGTTAAGCACGTCAAGCGTTAATTAAAGTTATGTCTTGTAATGTTTTGAATGTGTTTTTTAAACTAATCAAGCTGTTAACATTATTGACGCCTTGAGTTGAAAAGTGCAGAATTTACCCATGGAGTTTGCCACTTTTAGCGACTTTGGTCCCATCAAGTTTTAAAAGATATACCAAAGTAAACCTTGTACAACTTTTAAAATGACATAAAAGACCCTTGTATTATACTTTGATAAAAAGACGCTTTTAGTCCTTTTAGTTATAAATTTCTGAAAATTACGATAAATACCCCTAGCATGGATAATTTTACAAAAAATGTCCAAATGTCCATGCAAAGCTTGATTTTAACAATTCAATAGACATTTATAAGATAAAATAATCTAAAAATGAAGTTTAACACAACGCAAGTTTAAATTAACGATTCGTTAAGCTAGGAAGTAAAACGGGTCATATTAGGGTTTTAAAATGAAAACGCGCGGGTTTTAAGCTCAAATTCTTTCATGACTTATCAAAGCACTTATTTTAATGTTAGTTAAGCTTATTGGGATAGATTATAACAATAGTTTACAAGCTTAGCTTATAGATTAAGTAAAAACATGAAATTAGGGTTTCGGGTGTACGGTTTTGGATCAAAAAGGTATAACACATAGGTTTTTAAGTTCAAAGCTTTATATTATGATTTTATCATGATCATATGAACATTATAAAGGTATGAATATAGAATATAAGCTTAGAGAACCTGGTCTTGAGCTTATAGCTTAGAAATGGGTCAGAATTGAGACTTTTAGCTTCGTACGTTTAGAATAACGACTCCCGGGCTTTGTTTCTTGGTTTCTTTTGCTTCCTTTCTGTACTTAAGCCTTCTTAATACCTCTTACGATCTATTAGAGCAAAGGATTGCTTCTATGTAAGGGTTATAGAGGAGGAAGTGGGGGATGAAGAAAAATGAAGAGTTATGGCTTCTATTTATAGTCATTTGAAGGTGAGGAGGTTAAGGAAGCCTTAGGATCTGATCTTGACACATGTATGGGCTAGTATATGATGTGTAGCAGCTAGAAGATCAAGTGTGGAGGTCTAGATTGTAGCTTGAAGGTGTTGGATGGCTGTGGAGCTTGCCGCGGCTGTTTCTAGCAAAAGAGAGGCCATGTGCCTTCATTTTTAACCAAGAAATGGTCTAACCAGGTGGATAAGCTGCTTAAGGGTTTCTAGAAGGATTTCATGTAAGTATCTTTCACATGGATGGGTCTTAAATGGGTCAAAAGAAGGCAAAGAAAGGGTGCGGGTCTGTTTTGAGCTCGACAAGGGTTTTCACAAGTTTTCTTGCTTGCATTTCGTGTATAATGATTAAGGATGGTTGATATATGTTCCTAAGGTCTGAATTAACGTTTATTAGCAAAAATTTGCAATTGGTTTGGGTTAAAACGGGTTAGAAATGAAGAAGTGAGGTCGCGGGTTCCAAATGGTGTGGTTTAGGGTTTTCTTGACTTTCTTTGCTTATAATTCGTGTACATTGGACCAAGATTGATAAATTATTGATCCTAGGTATATATTGAGGTTTATTAATGATAATTGAGTGATGGTTTAGGTTATAATGGGTTAAAATGGAAAGAAATAGTCGTGGGTTGGAATTAGGGCTCGTATAAGGCTTTTAGGGTTTTCTAGCTTTGTAATTCTTATACATTGTCAAAGTAATGATGGATAATGATGGATAATGGTTTGTAAACTCATTTTATGAGTTTACAATGACTCTTGGTTGCTTACTTGAGAATGAAATGGTTAGAAACGAGAAAATGGGTTGAATGATCATTTAGGGCTCATTTAGGGTATCTTGGATTCATTTTACGTACAATTGAAATAAGATAATGAAGTAATGATGAAATAATGATGTAATAGGATTGACATGATTGTAAAATAAGTTACTACAACTTATTTGAGTGTTGGTTTGGGTTTACAATGGATAAAAATCAAGAAACGGGTCATAGTTTAAAACTAGCTCGGTTTTAGGGTTTAGGGTTTTGAATTAGGGTTTTGACTATAAAAAGAGGTATGAAAGCTCATGAATAGAATAATTAGAGTTTATACACTATATATTGAGTGTAGTAGCTTGTAAAAAGGTGGTGGTGAAGAAATTAGAATGAAAACGGAGGTAAAACGGTTATTTTAGAGATCATGCTTAATGACTTGTACATTGAGCTTTTAGAGACTTGTACTTTGATTTGAAGAGATTTTATATTTCAAATTAGATGTTATATTACTTGTACATATGCTTTAGTAGCTTGTGCATTCACTTTAGATGTTGACCTTTCATGAAATTAGGGTTTAGAGGCATATGATAACGGTTTAAAGCTTGTTTTGATATAATGTTGCAAATGGTACCTTATAGGAATAATGTACTTTGTAAAAATGATATTATGATATTGACTTGATATATTATGATGATTGCTTGACATATATGAAGATAGGATTGCCATATGTAGGTTGCCTGAGCCCGTTAACTTTAGTTATGCAGGATATATTGCATATTGAGATATTGGCAAAGTAATGTAATGTAATAAAGCGAAAAATTTCCCTGAAAAAGGTGAGTTCATATATAACTGATAGATTGTACATCATCTAACTTAATAGATGGATATTTACATTTATGAAAATTGTGGGTTGTTATAGTCCCCCATCCTTACAGAAATCTCGTCCCGAGATTTGATTTGATGTTGAAGTGATGATTGAAAACAGATGAGGATATTTGGCACGAATTTCGTCTTCGCGTTCCCATGTAAATTCTGGTCCTCTTTTAGAGTTCCATCGCACTTTGACTATAGGAATACGACTTCGCTTTAATTGCTTGATTTCGCGATCCATTACTTCCACTGGTTCTTCTACAAAGTTGAGTTTGTCGTCGAGTTGAAGTTCTTTCATTGGAATAACGAGAGATTCGTCGGATAAGCACTTCTTGAGATTTGAAACGTGGAAAGTATTGTGGATACTACTAAGCTCTTCATGAAGCTCTTGTTTGTACGCCACTGGGCCAATTCATTCAAGAATTTTAAATGGTCCAATGTATCGGGGATTAAGCTTTCCGCGTTTTCTGAATCGAAAGATACCCTTGCGAGGTGATACTTTCAACATAACACGATCGCCAACTTGAAAATCTATAGGCTTTCACCTCACATTGGCGTAACTTCTTTATCGATCTCTTGCAGCTTGCAAGCGTTGACGAATTTGTACGATCTTTTCAGTGGTTTCTTGAATTATTTCTGGTCCTGTAAGTTGAGAATCTCCAACTTCGGCCCAGCAAACAGGTGATCTACACTTTCATCCATAAAGTGCTTCGAACGATGCTGCCTTGATACTGGCATGATAGCTGTTCTTGTAGGAAAATTATACCAATGGTAAATGTTTATCCCATCCTTTTCCGAAATCTATAACACAAGCTCGTAGCATGTATTCGAGTGTTTGGATGGTTCTTTCACTTTGTCCATCGGTTTCAGGATGATATGATGTACTCATGTCTAGTTCAGTACCCAAAGCATTTTGCAGTGATTGCCAGAATCTGGATGTGAAATGACTGTCATGATCCGAGATGATAGAGATTGACACGCCATGTCGAGAGACTATTTCTTTGATGTATAACCTCGTAAGAGTTTCCATACTATCAGTCGCTCGAATGGGTATGAAATGAGCTGATTTGGTAAGACGATCGACAATGACCCAGATGGCATCATGTCCGGTTGAGGTTTTGGGTAGCTTTGTAACGAAATCCATTGTTATCCTTTCCCATTTCCACATAGGAATTTCTAGTTGTACCAATAAGCCGGATGGCTTTTGACATTCTGCTTTAACTCTAGAACATGTCAAACACCACATTTCTCATTTTCAGGTTATTTACAACATTAATAAATTCCACTGTTTATTTTTAGAGTTTTACGCGTTCGCTTTTAATTATTATCTTATAGTTAAATCGCGTAAACTAAAAATCAATGATCAA
>BQNB010149505.1:0-12146 GCA_026074375.1 Tanacetum coccineum | reverse complement strand
GATCACTGACGACAATAATCATCACATGTCACTTAACCACCAGAGAGGTCTTATTTTTTCGCTATAAGCTCATTTTTTTGCAAAGTTGTATATGTTCGTTTCATATTATAGTATGTTAATCATCAAATAAATACAAGACAACTTTAGATATGTTGCATACCCGATGGTAGGACTATATAGTATGTGTACTTAACATCTATATATGTAACACTTGTATCGTAACAAACTCGATAAAGTAACCATCATCAATGTTCAGTGATTTAAACACACATTTGCAAGTATGTTGTTCAACATCTATGTGGATAACCTTTACATATAAAAAAAATTATATCATATTGTTCATAAAAATTCAAATAATGACACAACTCATATCATTGATATATAACCCTCATAAAGAAAACATTTATACAATGCCATTTTGAGACTTATATGATGATAAATTACATAAATGCATAATATTTATTAAATTTGTAACTCTTCATGGCATTTATTTATAAAATTAGTGACGTAGTAATAGACCATTAAAAAAACTTTAACATAAATGAATATATAAACGATGATTCTAATCATGACATATAACATACCCATGACGCATAGTCGATGCTTAATGAATATTTAATGCACAATATCAAAACATCAAAACTTATTAACAACAACCATTACACTTAGTGTAAAATATGATATGAGTCAAAATCCAATATTGTTATACGTAGTAATATATCAAACCAAAATATGTCTATTATACGTTAATCAACAATCGAATACCCGAAAAACCACTAGTCAAGTTTATTCTATGTTTATAATCCATTAGTCTAGCATCAAGATTCTTGACATAAGGTTAAAAGAAAACGTTTGATAAGATTTATTTATTTTTTAACTTATGTCAATTGACAAGAATTTTTTTTATGAAAGTGATTCATATTCATTTGAAACTTAACAATGAGTATATTGATATGAATAATTTATTTCATCAAACCAATAACATTTCAGACATAAATATAAACATAACATTGATATGTCATAAATATTAAAATTATTCCATACCACGATTGGATAGTACACAAAAACTATATTACAAAAACAACATAATATATACCGTAATAAACAAAAGCGAAACCTAACAAACACAATCTATTGCATCATAATATAGTTTGTTGCAAATACAAATAGGATAACAAATCAAACAAATTCGTAATATACACAACAACAAAAAATCACATTTAAATTAACAAACATATCAACAACTTCTTATAGTGCTAGTTTATATCCTATATTTAGTGATGAGAGAACATGAGAATATTATAACCAGGGTTCTAAATAGCGCGCTATAGCGGCGCCATAGCATCGCCATAGCGCGAAGCGTGGCCTCCACGTTACGAAACAGGTCAAGGCGTCGTCTCTAGGCGTGGTGTGCAATATAGCGTCATATAGTGTGATAAAGCGCGCTATAGCGCATAGTGTGGCGAGTTTTTTTGAAGTGTTTAAGGGATTTTCTAAAATTTGAGATTTATGCTTGGATTTACTAATATTTTGGATTGATGCTTGAATTTAATAATATTTACTACTCATATTATTCTAAACTATGATATAATCTATAAATCTATAAATATTTTTTGCCGCCTTAAGTCACGCCTTAAAAACGCCATGTCGCTACGCCTCACGCTAAAGCTTGAGGCTTGGCTATGCCGCTACGTCACGCTTCACGCTATTTATAACCTTGATTATAACCATCCAAATAGCAAAATTGTTCAAACATTCAACACATAATTACTCATATGTTATTTAAAGGTAGCTCATACCATGGACAATACAATTAAAAAAAATTCATTTGATAGTCTGACTAAAGAAACAAAAACGATTTAAGTTTTCATCAATAAAATTCTCTATCATAATGTTTCCCAAAAAATAATAAGCTTTGTGTTATTGTTTCTTTCATAAGTAACCAACATTTTATAACAATAATTTGTCTCAACAAAACAAAATTAAAATATTTTCAAATTGTTGGTTTATTCATTTTTTTCTGTAAGCGTCTGTAGTAGTAAAAAAAATATACATGTAGAATAAAAGTATGAGAAGCAAAGTAGAGACAATATGATCAAGAAAATTTTTATACCTTTGAAGTGCGTAAAGCAATACTATATATGTATAAACAATTCGACAAATAACCATGCAATACACATAAACGCGACATGTATTTCATATATTCGGAATTTTAAAGACAAGCTTGAGATCTAGAATAAACTTACTTGCAAAGAGATATAAATTTAAAGATCGAGTGTGCTGATAACGTGTTGTAAAACAACAGGCCTAGTAGCACAATAAGAACAATAAGAAAGAGTATGGAAGAAGAAGATATAACTTATTATTGGTGTGTCTCATATTACATCAGGTGCCTTTATTTATAGGACCTCAAAATCATTGGTATTAAGTACAATAGGGAGTTAAAAGACTAATCATAATGGTGGAGGGTACAAGACCATCATAAAGGTGTAGGTTACTAGTTAGAGGTATAAATGTGTACAATCATTATTAATAAATATTCATAACATTATATACTAGTCACCTTTTCTTTCTTACATATGAATTAAAAGATTCCCTATTTGACATATATTAGTTTCGACCAATGTTTTCAAAATCAAGATTTTATTCAAGAGTGTTTACGTCTTCATGAAAAAATGATTGTAAGATCAGATCGAGTTTAAAATCATATTATATTGTCATTTTCTTAATATGTGTTGTAAATTATGCAGATCTACATATTATTATATATCATATATTACGAAAATGTATGATAAAATTATGATTATAAAGTGTTTAATACAATTAGCTTTTTGTTTTCATATTTTACAAAACATAAAATATATAAATTTGTAGTTTTTTAACTTATGATTCAAAAAATATTTAAAAGGTATTTACTATTATAAACTTATTAAAAGTTATTAAGACCTAAAACTTTACACCTAACTTAATAAAATTAAATTTAAAATTAACCGTTACGTTTTATAAATTACCCCCCCCCCCCCCCCTTCATTTTATAAACTTATTGAAAGGCATATGGTTGCCGGGTTGGTTCGCATAAAGAACTGTTTTTAGTTTGAATTTATTTTATCTAAGGTCTTTTTCTTTTTGTTTTTTGGTTTAATGATATACTAGTTGAGTACCTGTGTATAGCAACGAAATTTTATAACGCCAAATAGTTATGATGATATTTTTGTTATACAAACGTTACATAAAACACTTAACCAAAATATCACTATAACTATCTGTCATTATAAAATCATCTTGTTATGCACGGAGTACTCATCTAGTATAGATTAAATTATGATAATTGTTTGGAAAGTATTTAACATATTAGATTGAAAAAATATATTTTTATATACGTGTGTATTCATTCTTAAGTTGACAAAACAATTTGATGTTTCCATGTTTTCATTTATTAATTATTCATTTAACTTTTCCTGTTTTTTAGTTGACAAAAATTTGAACGTGTAAGTTTTCATGTTTTCATTAAAGTTTTGATTTGGTTTTAAAGTAAGGGTGTTAAATAGGATAATTTAATCCATTTACTTTACTTCTTTTTAAGAAATTTAAGTTTTTAATAAGTGAAGGTAAATGTTTTATATTTGGTTAAGATATAACTCATTGTATTAAATCCAATATATTGACCATTTAGAATTTAACGCTCTCGTGACAAGGAAAAGTTCATTAGTTTAAGCATCCTTTTTGCTTTTTTCGTTTTTGTTTCTCTTCTAAAAGTAAAATTTTATAAAGTGCATGATAAAAAGTACGGTGTCAATTGAGTCGTGTTTGAGTTGACTTATTCGAGTTCGCGAGTTGACAGGTTAGTATAACATCTACCCAAATACGACCCATTTATTAATCGTGTCAAGAAACTCAACTTTAACTCAGACCTTCATAACACGTGTAATAAGGTTGTTGGTTTGTCGATTTAACTATTTCATGTTGTTTGCTTTACTGCGATTTGGCATATATGGAATTGGAGGAACAAAATTTGTCACGCGCCCTCATTAGATGACATGATTGCTTTTCGTAATGAAGATATATTTCCATTGATCCAAAGAACGTCTCTCCAGGCCTCAAATAGAGCATCCAATAATTCCCAAGACTTCTGATGCTAAGTATGTTTCCGACTATAGACCGATTAGTTTGATCGGTAGTGTCTACAAGGTTGTCACGAAGATTCTTGCTACTCGCTTGGCCCCCATCATTCCAGACATCATTTCCGATACGCAATCTGCTTTCCTTGCTAAGAGGAATATTTTGGATGGTCCTTTCATTTTAAACGAGTTACTTAGCTGGTGCAAAAAATATAATAAGCAGGCCATGTTTTTCAAGGTTGATTTTGCTAAGGCTTTTGACTGCGTGCGCTGGGATTATCTTTTGGACGTGATGAAGTCTTTTGGCTTTGGTCCGAATTGGTGTAGATGGATTCAAGGTACCTTGAGTTCGGCAAGGGCATCGGTTCTTGTTAATGGTAGTCCTACTGATGAGTTCTCTTTTTACAGAGGCTTGAAACAAGGCGATCCGCTGTCTCCGTTTTTATTTATTCTGATTATGGAGTCATTACATCTTTCCATGATTCGTGCTTCTTCAAATGGTTTGTTTAGAGGTCTTTGTCTCAATGGGTCTCTTTCTGTGTCTCATCTTTTTTATGCAGATGACGCCATGTTCATTGGCGAATGGTCGCAAGCAAATCTGGAAAATGTTATCAAAATGCTCCAATGTTTTCAAGCTGCATCTGGTTTGAGCATCAATATCCAGAAAAGTAATTTGTTGGGTGTGGGTGTGGGGCGGTCTGAAATTGATCAGGCAGCCGATAATATAGGGTGTCTGGTTATGAATAATCGGTTCCGATACCTTGGAGTTATGGTGGGAGATCTGATGAACCGAAAGGCAGCTTGGGTCGAGGTGATTAACAAACTTCGAGCTAGACTTTCCAATTGGAAGGTCAAGACGTTATCCATTGGTGGTAGATATACTTTGCTGAAGTCAGTGCTTGGTTCGTCTCCATTATATCATATGTCCATTTTCAAGACTCCTAAAGGAGTGTTGAAAGAAATGGAAGGTATTCGGAGCAAGTTCTTTAATGGTAATGATCCTAAGGAAAGAAAAATTACATGGGTCGCGTGGCAAAAAGTGTTAGCTTCTAAGGTTCAAGGCGGTCTCGGAGTGTCGAGTTTCTTTGCCCTTAACCGTGCTCTCTTGATTAAATGGTACTGGAGATTCCTTTCCAATGACGGGTCTCTTTGGTCTCATGTTATCCAGGCTATTCATGGGGACAAACTGGATGTTTCATTCATCAAGTAAATAAGTTAAATCCACTAAAATATGGGTTAGCACCCCTTTGTTGAGAAAACACAAAAACAATCGGGCTCTCCTTCTGTTGTGAATAAGAATTATTTAATTGGTATGTTGTTTTTTTGGCAATACATTTTCATGGTGTGGCTATTTGATTGAGAGTTGCCTACATTTTGCTACTATTGATGTTTGTTGTCTGATGTTTTGTAGCGGTGCTGTGTTTAGTTTTTGTGGAATTGGTCTGGGGCTTCTATTTATGCATTATAATGACGATAAAAGAGCTATTCGCCAAGGTCAGTTCCTTTTGATGCTTTCACCGTACAGTCAACATTAGTTTTTGAAAGAGTTTAAGTATAGGGCTATGTTATTATACACACTTGCAGATCAATTTCTTTACGAGGAGAGGACTATAATAAGGATACGGTTTTTTTAACGCTTATGTTTACATATCGTGTTTACACATGAATTATCATCTTAAATATTGAAGTAAGTCTTGCAATGTGATCTTACTATGTGCTTACATGGATCAGAATTTGACAGTATGCATTATTGTTCGTCACTTAATTTTTTATACAAATTTTCATGTTGTTAACAACTAAATGCCACCAGGACGCTATGATTATTTGTTTAGTGTATGCTACTAGATTCTTTATGTGAACATATGTATTCTAATTATCCTGAATTCACACAATTAGGACAGTGTAAAAACGATGGATGCAGTTCAAGAAATGGTCCGGTAATTGGCGGCCCTTTCAAGCTGATTGATCCAAATGGTAAATTGGCGACAGACAAGGTTACAAAGGAAAATGGGAACACTTCTTCAGTTTGGTTTTATTCATCCCTGATGTTGGCTCTGTGAGACTTACAAAAATTTTGACAAAGGCTATCAAGACCATTTCCTTCTTCTGATTCGAAATGTGATAACAAAAACCCTTTTTTTTAAGGTTCAACCTGTTTTTGTTACACTTGATCCACAACGTGATATCTTAAAGGTCAGTTCTAGTTAGAGCTGTCAGATGGGTGGGTTTGTAATGGGTCGAAAGTAATCTTGTGAAGCAGAGAATTTCGGGTTGCATTAGGTCGGGTTGATCCACTAACACTTTCTCGTCCAAACACTTTACAAAATTGGATGCAATTAGTTTGTTTTAGTTAATGTTAAACAAGACGGGTCAAAAAATGAAATAAAATTACTTATATATTCCTTCTTTTAACATAACTAGAGATTATTTGATATCCATTCGAACCCGTCTCCTTTTCTATAACAAAAATGTTGTTTTTGGTCATTTTATTCAATGTCACAGTTACTCTTTAACTGAATAATCAAACGTTTTAAATAAAGCGTTTTCAGAGATTGTATTCATTATAAATAAAATATAGGCATTTTTTGACCCGTTGGACCCATTGCCTTTTTTAATCTAGAAATGCTCTACTAATTGGAGATTAAGCATGAGTTAACGAGTTACAATATTCGTTTTGGTGTAAAATGTGAATACAATAAAAAACATGTGTCGGCTACTAACCAGCCCCGCCGCAACGCGTCTTGAATAAGCCATCTTGTTCATAACAATATACATGAAGTTATGCCAGTATGTCTATTTCTTGAAAAGCATTTTAATTTTCTTACGTGACATGTTATTTATCTTGCTGTATGAAGAATCTTCTGAAGTGACATGTTACTATCAGGAAACTACTTGGTGTGAAGCTTGGGAGTTCATTACAAACGGAGATATTCTTTGTAGTGAATTCCGATTTCTGAAAAGAAAAACTAAATGATTTTTATGGTGTCAAAACCACTCGGGTAATTGTAAGTATAAGGTAATAAGCGGAATTTTAAATTAGTTTAAAAGTTTGTGACTTCCATATTAAAATTTTGTTCAAAATACTTTTAGTAATTGGCTATGAAATACTGCTCCATGGATAAATGGGGACGAAGTTCAGGGTCGGTTGCTTCCTAAAATCCATGATTCGGGAAAACATTTCCTGGAATTAGGGCCCTGAAAACTATTGTTGTTGTGAGTATTAGCTATATTATGTTTTCATACGTAGAACATTTGATAATGATGTTCCGTTAAGTTTTGTTTGGATGCATTCCTTCAGGTTGATAAAAAAAAAATGCAAAAAGAAACTATGTGAAGATTTTATGTCAGCATCTTTAATCAGACCAGAGAAGAATAAAAGAATTGCATCACACTTGGTATGCATCGGCTTTAATGCATACATGGTTGCTATTCTGATTTCTAATATTTATTTCCCACCTGTTGAAAATCATTTATTGGTGATGTGTCATTTATACGTTACATTCAAGTTTCAATTGCTTCCTATATATTCAATTCGCAACTTCTAAATTGCAAATAATTGTTGGAAATCTCGGGGTTCAAGTTGAGGAGCGAGCTACATATGGTGTTGCGCGCTTGTGGTAGGTGCATGTCAAACCATAGATAAGATAGTAAGATAGTCTAGGAGATTAATTGTTGGCATACATGTGTAAGTGGTTTACGGTTAGGTAACAATTTAGTGCATGTAGAATCTTATTATCTTGATGTATATTGAGTCACTTTATGGTTTTTGAATTTATCCTTTGATTTTTTTATTATAAATTGTCAACATAATTCGGACCGCCATACCTCCGTCCCAAATTATTGTCCCAGTTTTGACTTTCTGAGTCTTTCTTTCGACTAACTTTGACATTAAATAATTTTGTTTTGTTACTTAAATACTTGATTAAAAATTCTCTACCAATGATATATACATTTAAAACTCAATCCATTCATATATTATGCATCAAAATAGATTTAAAATTGCACAAAACTAAATATTTTCTAAGGTCAAAAGTTGAAGAGAGGAAAGACTCTAGAAAGTCAAAAAGTGGGACAATAATTTTGAGACGGAACTTCGGTAAGTAGTATTTGGATACAGGTTTTCTGATATCCTTCATTTCGATTTTTTTACTATAAATAGGTGTAATCCGGAGTTTGATGTTGCGAAAGCTGGGCGAAAAAGGTTTATGATTTTTGCTGATAAATCTGTACTTAAAGTACATATACCTGAAGTGCTCCCTGATGTTGTGAAAGAAGAGTGCCTTATTTTAGTAACAACTAATGTGAATGAGGTTAGACAAATAAATTACATCCTTTGCTTACAAAAAAGAATTACGTTTCATTCTTATGTGCTTTAGATAACATAATTTGACACTAATTGGATGCAGGAAACAGGCACAATAGAAATCAAGCAAGAGACTGTCAAGGAGGTATGCGAATTTATTAAGTGACTATTCAGGAAAATGCTTGCTCTAACTAAAGGAATGTTTGTTTAAAGATGATACTAAGGACACTAAATCCAACTGGACAAAAATAAAACAAAAGATAGCTCGAGGACAATATTTGTCTGCATGTCATTACCACTCTTGTTCTGCAAGCTCAAACACCAAAATAGCCAAAAGAAAAAATACTATAGTAACATGAAGAAAATAATGGATGACAAGGTTAGTTTTAGAGGAGGTTGGTATGATGAAGGGGTAAAGCATGCTATGCAGATTTCGGTGGAGCTTGGGTAACCTAATCAACAATTTTTAAGAAAATCCACGACAAGAAAGAAGATGATATCACAAAGAGGAAAAAGGATGTATCCCAATATAGTACAATGGATACAGTTTTAGACGAAAGCACAATAGATTTTGAACCTCAAGAATACATCATACCCTCAAGTTCATCAACAATTTTACTGAAACAAACCCTCATACTCAAGAGAAGGTAAAATTTGAAAGCAAAAACATTTATGGACATATTTGCCCGAATGATTTTGGGATAGTTTATTGATTTTTGTTTTAAATATTGCCAGGTACGAGATAATTTCTCTCTTAGATGGAGTGTCTCTCCATGAGTATGCATCATCTGGTTTAAAGCCAACTTGCGAAAATGATGTCTTGTGCAGAAAGTAAAAATAGAGGATTTTTAGGTAACCGAAATACATACGTGTGAGCTGATGGTTTGAAGCCATGGATTTATAAGGAATGCACATTAAAGAATGTATTCCGAGAAAGAAATCTCTAAATTTGCAATTTTAGGATTTTTAAGAAGTCTTTCATCAAACTTATAAGTAATTAACTTAAGTGCATTCTTATTTTTTTCTATTTACTTCGTTGCTCATACAACAAATTATACTATGTTGTTTTTCTAAAGTAGACGTTTGTACATCATTGTTTCACAAATTTTATCTTATAAAACTCTCTTTCTATTTAATTTATTTGTCTATTTTACATCAACCATAACTTACCTAATGATACAAAAATAATTGGAACAAGCCAAATACAATAACGAATATCTTTCAAACTATAAATTGTTTCTTCCAACAATACCTTAAAGCTCCCCGCCCAACGGGCTAACCTTAAAACTAATATTTTTATATACGTGTGTATTCATTCTTAAGTTGACAAAACAATTTGAAGTTTCCATGTTTTCATTTATTAATTATTCATTTAACTTTTCATGTTTTTTAGTTGACAAAAATTTGAACGTGTAAGTTTTCATGTTTTCATTAAAGTTTTGATTTGACAAAAAAGGATAATTTAATCCATTTACTTTACTTCTTTTTAAGAAATTTTAGTTTTTAATAAGTGAAGGTAAATGTTTTATATTTGGTTAAGATATAACTCATTGTATTAAATCCAATATATTGACCATTTAGAATTTAACGCTCTCGTGACAAGGAAAAGTTCATTAGTTTAAGCATCCTTTTTGCTTTTTTTCGTTTTTGTTTCTTTCCTAAAAGTAAAATTTTATAAAGTGCAGGATAAAAAGTACGGTGGCAATTGAGTCATTTTTGAGTTGACTTATTTGAGTTCGCGAGTTGACAGGTTAGTATAACATCTATCCAAACACGATCCATTTATTAATGTGTTCTAAGAAAATTCACTCGATCTCAGACTCTTCATTAACACGATGGCAAACCCTTTATAAAAATGGTTTCTAGCATTTTTAAAATAACATTGGTCAAGCAATGAATAAGGTTGTGGGTTTGTCGATTTAACTATTTCATGTTTGTTTGCTTTTCAGCGATTTGGCTATATGGAATTTGGAGGAAAACAAAAAAATTTGTCACGCACCCTTCCCCACTTAATTTCATTGTAATGTTCTTTTGCTAGCTCCTTGCTAGTCTTTAATAATAGTTGCCGTTCTAAAAAAAAAGAGCATCCAATAATCGATTCTCATGGAAGCATTGGATGCATAACCTCAGTGAATTGAACATCTCGTAGTTTTTTTTTGAGCTCAAGTTAGGTTTTGTTTTTTGTTTGTCTTTCTTTCTTTTTTCTTCGGCTCCTCGGAGCCTTTTAGTTGTTTCTTCTTCTTTGCTTGCCTTTGTGGCCTTAATATATCTTCGCTTTTCAAAAAAAAAACTAGTTTAAATGTAAAAAATAATACAAAGACCTAAAATATGATTAAAAAAAATACTGTAACATACAAATAACTATACGACAACTTGAATGATATCTGAGTTATAATCGTCAATTCAGTGAAGTGAAACCTGAGTTATAGTTGTAATCCACTTATATTAAGTACATAATAAAATACATTTAACCTACATCAACATAAAACCCAAATTATTTATTTTATTTTCAGAGGTTAATTTATATTCTTAAACGGGTTCACGCGTTAACTTATTTAATTCCTAGTCAACCCACACACTAGAGTGGTCTCGAATGACTGTGCAAGAGGTGCAACCGCACATGGTCTCCACTTAAAAGGGGCCGCATTTTATTAGTTCTGCATATAAATACGTATAAACTTAAACATATATGAGTGATATAATTCAAGTTTATATGCAATTTCTCTAGTGTAATGGGGCCTCTTTGTTGTTATCGCCTAGGGCCACCGAAAACAATAAGATGGCTCTGCCACACATGACCAATTTATCATACGCGTTAGACGAGTTGACCAGGTATTGACCCAAACCTATTTATTTTTAATCTAAACCTGTTTAAAATTGTGTCGAGTTCCGGTCGTGCAGACAATTATCACCTTTAATAAAAAGTTTAAAACTTGTGATGTAATCTAACAAGTTTTGAAAACCCGCGCTTCGCTACGGCCGAGTTTTATTAATATTTTTTCGTTTAACGTAACATTTTTTGGAATTGCTTGTTTCGTATAAAAATTTGAAACACGCGTATAACTGCTCCACGTTTTGACGAAGCATTTTGAACCGCATATATTTTTTTTGAAAATCAATAATCAGATACCACTTATCACCTTACCCATACTTAAAGAAACACCAAAAAGTATGCACACTGGAAAGCAATGTGTATAGCACTATAACATGAACCATTGATTAAGAAACTTAAGAATATTGATTTTATTTATACAAACAGGATATGCAAATGTATTTGTACATGATAATGGAGCCTGCCTTGTATGGACAGAATGCACAAAAGCTTTTAAAAAAAAGTGACCAAGTCCAGACGGCTTCTTATGAAGGAGTTGCTGTTGTCTAAGGAACGATCCGCAAATAACCTATGGAGAACATGCAGAGTCACTGACTATATATTTTCAACTTATAAGGAAAGTTGCTAATAAAAGAGATGAAAATGCATTGGTCTGATCAAATTACCTCACCATGACAGTATGTAGAAAGGGTCAAAAACTAACTTAATCACTCACAAAAGACAACGCCAAACACCTCTAGCAGGTTACACATCATGATTCACAATTATGGAATGCTTGTGTGACACCAACATATGCAAATTTTCAAACTTACAGAATAAATAACAAATTCAAATTAATATATTACCACGCCTAGAATGTCCTCTTTCAGTTTCAACGAACCCTAAACAAATC
>BQNB010149504.1:0-14720 GCA_026074375.1 Tanacetum coccineum | reverse complement strand
TCTAAGTTTTCTTTCATTTTCAAAGTCCATAAGCCATTTTTCATTAGCAATTTTAGATTAGTTAAAGTTATTTTTAGATTTTGAAAATCATAGCACAAGCTCTTTTGGTGTTAAGCTCAATCTGTTTGAGCTTATTTTGTCTTTTAAAAGTCATTTTCATAGTTTAATATAGGCCTGCATTTTTGCTTTTGTCTTTATAAAAGTTGAAAAAAAACTCAGCATATATTGAGTGTAAGTGGCTTTTTCATGGCTTATCTGTGTTTAAAACTCAAATCTTTTTGTGGATTCTTATAGTTTGATATATAAGCTTGGTTTTTTTTGTTCATCATTTAGCCATAATGTTCCATTAGGTTGCTTATTTTTAAGCTCAAAGTTGAGGTTTTAACCTGAATTTAGGCCTGCCAGTTTTAAAGTTTAGCTCAATTTGAATATTAGAGCTTATTAGGTGTTATCACTGCTTAATTTAGGTATAGGCTTGCTTAATAGATTAGGTTTAAGCTTTTGGAAGTTGTAGAGCTTATTTAGAGCTTATTTAAGCTTATTAGTGCAAAACAGTTAAGCTTTTAGCTTAACAGCCCACCTCTGAGGTCTGATAGCTTTTTAAGCTTTTTCTGAGCTTATTTGAGTGTTTTAAAAATAATTCCTTTACAAGAGTTGCTTAAAATTTGCTTATCTAAAAAGTTGTTAAAAAGTTTGTAAAAAAAACATTAAGAGTGAAGGAGAAGTCAAGGTGAGCAAGGCTCGAACCTGAGACCTCTCCCTCACTCAACCAACGTTTTAACACACACACCACGCACCAACTGCCCTGAGGTCTTTTTCGATTACCATTTACAATATTTTATATTTATAGTCATTTTAGCCAGTTTTACTTATCAGCTTATTTTAGCTTATTTACCTGCTTATTTCAACTGCTTTTTCATATCTTTTATTTTTTTAGATTTTAATTAGTTCAAAGTACTTTTCATGAATTTTTCAGATTTTTCCAACTTCGTTTAGTATTTTTAATTAAATTTTTTTATTAAATCCGTTTTTAATTCATAATTAATAAATTAAAAGTCAAAAAAATATAATTCTTTTTAAAAAAAATTTCTTTTATCATTTAGGATTTATAAAAATTAAATTTGCATTTGTAGGGTTAAAATTTTAAAATTTAGGTTTTTAAAATACGGGTTTTGAATCCCGTTATAGTTTTTAGTGTTTTAGCCTCATTTGCTTTCGTTTTTAGCGTGCCTTTACTTGTTTGTGCATTTTATTTGTAGAAATAGAATCCAAATCAAATCTTTGATTATTCAAGCATAAATTATCAAACGTAACCTCGATTTTCAAATTCGTACCTCGTCGGGACACGATCCGGGAAGGTTTTTAGGGATTTTGCTTTGGATAAAAGTAAAAATCCTTTTAAAAAGCCTTACGGAATTCTTATCATTGATATTTTTGAGATAATTCTTATTATTATATATTTATATTTATATATACTAAAGGAGTTGTTTTAAAGCGAATCAGTCACTTTCCTAATCTTGTATGTCGATGACATATTGATCATGGGAAACAACATTCCAATGTTGCAAGATGTAAAATCCTACCTTAAAAGGTGTTTTGCTATGAAAGATTTAGGTGAAGCTACATATATTCTTGGAATCAAGATCTACAGAGATAGATCACGGCGGTTAATTGGTTTGTGTCAAAGTGCTTATATCAAAAAAATCTTAAAGCGATATCACATGGAGAATTCCAAACGTGGAAGTATCCCCATGCAAGAAAAGCTTAGATTGAGTAAATCACAAGGTGCTTCAACACCTGCTGAATTGAAGCGCATGCAAAATGTTCCATATGCCTCGGCTGTGGGTTCTATTATGTATGTTGTGAGATGTACTCGCCCTGATGTTGCGTTCGCTCAGAACATAACAAGCCGATTTCAACAGAATCCAGGTGATCTTCACTGGACTACTGTTAAGAACATTCTGAAGTATCTCAGGAATACTAAGGACATGTTTCTAGTTTACGGAGGTGATATAAAACGAGAGCTCAGGGTTTCTTGCTACACTGATGCTGGATATCTGACGGATGCTGATGACCTCAAGTCTCAGACTGGATATGTGTTCGTTTTAAATGGAGGTGTTGTTGATTGGAAGAGTGCCAAGCAAAGCATTTTCGCTACTTCATCTGCAGAAGCTGAGTATATTGCTGCCTATGATGCTTCTAAGGAAGCCGTTTGGGTTAGGAAATTCATTTCTGGGCTTGGTGTTGTTCCCACAATTGAAGAACCCATAAATATGTATTGTGATAATACTGGAGCAATCACTATAGCTAATGAATCTGGAATCACTAAAGGTGCTAGACATTTTCGTGCCAAAGTTCACTACCTTCGTGAAGTTATTGAATTTGGTGACATAAAGTTAGAAAAAGTTCACACAGATGACAACTTAGCTGATCCTTTTACTAAAGCGTTGGCTTTTCCAAAGCATTCAGAACATACTAAGAATATTGGAATGCTTCCAGCTAGTAGTCTCATGTAAATCTGTGTTTATTAGTTATTTGGATAATTGGGATTGTAAGACAATTTTATTTTCTGATGAATAAAGATACTTGGTATTTGTTTTCATTCATATAACAATTGTTTATCCTATATTTGCATATTTAATCCTTGAATGATTTATCATTCTAAATATGTCCATTGTCGGTTAACAATATGGGAGTATTGTTACATAAGGCAAATGTGAGTGTTGGTTATATTCTTTGAATATATCATATGTTATTCACAAGGGATGCATATTGGACACCCCAACCTTTGAATATTTACTTTATGGATCCGTTGTCATAAGTAAAATTTCGAAAATGGTTAGTTAAGTCATCCTTAGACTTGAGAATACAAACAAGTTCTGGTATGTGTGGATATCACTTTTTAATTCTAAGTCAAACGCTATCCTGAAAATGGTAGTTATAAAGACTATTATTGGAAGTGATGTGAAGCAGCATTCACAACACTTGTATTCAACAAGAATTTGTTCCTCCACTTGATATGTGCAGAATGATACCATTGGCGCCTCTCCAGAATTAATCAGATAATTGTTTGGCCGAACCCAAAGGGTAATGCAAGATGATTCTTGATTACATTTGGTATATATGTATTAAGTTCTATAACGAGAATCTAAATGGTTAAACTATATGGAATGAGTTAGGATCCATATCCATGGTTTAACGGTATTTGAACAAAGGGATGATTATAGCAAGAGATACATAACCATGCTACTGAGAATGTTTTTGAAACTTGATCTCAGACATTTCTAGTTTTAACAACGAATGTGAGTGTTGCTAGACGTTTTCGTCGTTAGTATATGGGTTGTCTGCTACTCCAACTCCCAAGTGTGAGTTGTTGGAATATGTAAGTTGGATTAGCGATATACGACTAGAAATGTGTGAGCCTATTGGGGGCACACACGTTAAACACTTAGAGTGCGTTTTAATACTTCACATAATAAAGAGAGGGACTAAAAATAACAAAATCGGAACCTTTAGTACCTCCATCACTTAAGCAGTATCTATTATATATGCTAAGCAGTACTAACTTACAATTAACTAGTACTAACTCTACTACCAGTTACTAAATATATATTGGTTAGTATAACTAACACTAAACATTACTAAACTCAGGAAAACATATTTCCTAACAAATTTGGTGAATACAGTAAGAAAAAGTTCACACAGATGACAACTTAGTTGATCCTTTTACTAAAGCATTAGCTTTTCCAAAGCATTCAAAACATACTAAGAATACTTGGATGCTCAGCTGTAGTCTCATGTCAAATTTGTGTTTTTAGTTATTTCGATAATTATAATGTAATACAATTTTATTTTTGTATGAACTACAGAGACATGGTATTTTGTTTTCATTCATATAACAAATGTTAATTCTATATTTGCTATTTAATCTTGAATGTTATATCATTTCTAAAATATGTCCATTGTCGATTTACTAATATGGGAGTATTGTTACATAAGACAAATGTGAGTGTTGGTTATATTCTTTGAATATATGGATGGTTCTCGCCAAACTCATATGTTATTTAACAAGATGATGCATATTGGACAACCCAACCTGTCGAATATTTACTGTTTGGATCGTATGTCATAAGTAAAATTTCAAAATATGGTTAGTTAAGTCATTCTTAGACTTGAGATACAAAACAAGTTTTTGGTATGTGCGGATATCACTTTTAATTCTAAGTCTCAAACGTATCCTGTAAAAATGGTAGTTATAAAGACTATTATTGGAAGTGATGATGAAACATCATTCAAACACTGTATTCAAAAGAAGTTGTTCCTTCATGGATATGTGCAGAATGGAGACCATTGGCGCCTCTCCAGAATTAATCCAGTTAGCTGTTTGCCGATCCCCACAAGGGTAATGCAAGATGATTCTTGATTACATTTGGTATATATGTATTAAGTTTTATAACGAGAATCTAAATGGTTAAACTATATGGAATGAGTTAGGATCTATATCCATGGTTTAACGGTATTTAAACAAAGGGATGAAATTTTTGAATAAGAGAGATACATTAACCATGCTACGTGAGAATGGTTTGAACAAAACTTGATCTCAGACATTTCTAGTTTTAACATGAATGTGAGTGTTGCTAGACGTTTCCGTCGTTAGTATATGGGTTGTCTGCTACTCTAACTCCTTACGTGTGAGTTGTTGGGAATAGTAAGTTGGCATTAGCGGTATCGACCAGAAATGAGTGAAGCCTATTGGGGGGCTTCGGCGGCACACACGTTAAACACTTAGAGTGCGTTTTAATACTTCACATAATAAAGAGAGGGACTAAAAATAACAAAATCGAAACCTCTAGTACCTCCCAATGTGGCAGATTTTTTAGAGGATTCTAGAAGGGATTTTGGAATATTTTTGGGATCAAATTTTAGTGATAAGGGTGTGTGTATGAGATAAGGATTATGAGTTGTGATAAGCTAAGGACTTGAAGGTTATCTTCAAGGTTTCCTAGTGTATCTACAAGTAGGTTTGAGGTGCTATTTAAACACCCCATACCTGACTCTCGTTCACAACATAATAATACATACAACATATTCATTCTATCACTAAAAGCAAATTGCTTCTTTCTTCCTTGGGATAGGCGAACAAAAAGCAAAGGGTATTTTGCATGCATTTGTTTCACGTATGCATGTTTTTTAGATCATTGCATGAAACAACTTCAATTGCATCCACTGTCCGATCTTGTCCTTTCTTTGATCAACCATTCGAACGTAATATCACTTTGATATTCGAATTGGTATTGAAACCGTAACAAGACACAAGTTTGTTTGATTATTGGTTCGTGAAGTAACGACTAGCATCGTATCGCACTCGTTGGACGTGTTTGTGTGAGCATTCCATAGAGGTGGAAATTTATCCACTAGTTTCGGAAGCATTTTCTAGATCTCGTTTTTCATTCATTTGCAGTTGACTTCAAGGGTTAGTTTTCTATATTACCCTTTGTTTAATTATTGTGTGTTAATCATATACATCATACTTGATCCATATCCGTTAAATCCCAAAATCTGTTGTCTCAGAAGACTAGTTTACAAAAGGGGTGCCACCGTGCCTATTGTATCAGATGGAGGAAAGCTAAAATGAGGCGATATTCGATGGAAACCTCATATGTTGGGACAAAGTTGCAACGAAGATGATAAAGAAATGTTTTTAATGGAGATTTATTACGTTAAGGACACCATATTACATACATTTCAATATCTCAAATTCTCAACACTGGGAGATGCAATTACCCATATAATAACATAACAGATATTACACACTTAGTAATTAAGATCTTCATGGTAGATCTAGATTGGCAAAATCATTTTGTATGTATTGTCATTTGTAATATCTTGTGTAGAAAATCAATGAAAATATATTTCCAGCGAAAAAGATAGAAGCAATCGTTAGAAAAAAAAATATCAGTCTATCAGAAGGATTCAACTTCTTTTGTGGAGGGCATGCACAAAGTCCGAACTATTGCCATTTCCCAGCTCGGACCGCACGAAGTATTAGACGATAGATAAGTAGTTTCCCAACCGGCCAATTGTATGTATTCGGGTCTATTAAGGTTTATTAGTCTCGTGTGCTTTATATATGGTTGCTCGGTAATGCATTGTAACCTACGGGATAAACCTTAATGGACATTTAACGGACCTCTAGTTATTAAAGGATGCCACATCACACATTTCCCGTCACGATGCTACAATAGGAATTTTTAGTCACTTGTGACAATAGAATAGAAAAACTAAAATTTGCAGTCTACAATAATAAAAATGTGTCACGTTGAATACATTCATAAACAATTGTCCCTATATTTTGACAGATGTTATTCTTTCAATTAGACTGACTTTGAAAAAACTTGTTGATATTGGTATATCTTCATGTACTAAATTGCTTTGCAGATGTGATTCATAAAGAAGTACAATGCAGATCTTAAATCAAAAGAATTACTAAGACATAAGATTTGTTCCTTCATCACACGTGATCATTTATTATCAGTTTATCACGAACATGATGCGGAGATGTCAAAGAATGGATGCACAAAATAAGAAAAAAAAATCCAGGATGTGATCAGTACCTTCAAAACTTATTACACTAATTGGTCACAGTTGTGATGCCCATTGAACTGGTTTGTACATGAGGACGCACATCATGGCGTGGTGAATACCCATCACAGCTGTGATGACGCCATTACTTGCTATACAGCGCATTTGTGGGTCATTATTCAAGAGCATCATTTTTTGCCCAAAAACTCACACGCACACACCCATATTTCAATCAAGTAAGACTTGAACTCTCAATCCCTTAGGTAAGGAAACCTTATTTACCTGGCCACCTTGATACCTATAGGCCAAATGCCTTTGGTATTTTGGTTCATCCTAGTACTTTGTCTAAGTCGTTTTTAGGTGAGTTGAAGTGAAAGCATGGTACATAAGCAAAGATTGAAGAAGAGAACAAAATGGGATTGATTATTCTTCTTTTGTGCTTATGCTTTTGTGATAAGAATTGGATTGAACAGTTTAGTTTAATAACTACGTTTACAATCGAATATATATAAGCCGCATTGAAAGTAACAAAATTATTTGAAGAGTTTCCGTGAGTCATAAAGATTGGACTACCTCATCTCTTCAAATGGTCATTGCAGATTGAAGAATTATATGTTGATGCATATGTAGTGGTATATCAGCAATGCTGATGATATCAGTTATAGATTTGTATCTAGCGATTTAACACTTATGTTTTTCTCCATTTATTATGTCATTAAGAAAGATTGTTAATTTTGTCATGTAGGTTAATCCAAAAGATGCCTTCAATCTAAAAGACTTGTTGGTGGAATATATAAGCTTGAAAAAGTATAAAGCTAATTGTGAAAACGAAAAACTCCAACGACAAAGACAGAGGTTGCTGCTACCATATCCGTCACCTCAGTTCCATTTGCCTAATCCATGTACTACATATATTTCACTCATAGTTTTTCTGATTCATACATGCGGTTTTTGGTTTCAATTTACGTTAGAAAATAGAGGTTTGTAGCGTCAACAATAAATCTATGCTCTTAAAATGTGATATCTATATTTTGCTTATTTCAGCAGGTTATCTGGTCTACAGTTTAATAACACCCATGCTTTACAACTTTACGTCACTACCCAACGTCAATTCTTCTACACCAATACCAACCACTATCCAACCAACAACACTAGAGCAAGTGGATAATGTTGAAGATGCCGCCCTGTTAGCTTTTAAGCGACCTCGGGGACCAACTTTAGTCATGAAAGCCGAATCATCTAGTTCTCAGATGGTTTCACCAACACCTTCAGGTAAACTTTGACTTTGGGGCAGAATTAGTAGATTCTTGGGTAATTGTTTGACAGCAATGTAGGCTTTTGGCTTAGAAAACTAAGGAGGAATAAGATTCTCTTGATGAGCACGACACTTATGATTCTGATTCCATCAGTATCACATACCAAGGTGGGGTTTGAGCTTTTGTGTGAATGTTGTCTTTCTAGTCATGTGTGCTTATTTTTACGTTTGGTGCTTTTTTTTAGGTTTTACTTCGGTGCTTTGTAATTTCTAGCGTGTTGTTAGCTTTTTTAATGAATTATCTTTGCCGTTCAAAATCCTAATAAGCTTCTGTTTGTAATAATAAGTTCTTCCTTATTATGCATATATATTAGATTTAACTGGTTGTTCAATGTTGTTTATGTATATGGAACCTCAACATGAAACTAAAAAACATCAACGGGCCAACACATAACTTTGACCTGTCCTGTAAATACTAGAATTGACCCGTTTACCCAACCTGCAATTTTAGCCACTTATGTTAAAACGAAAATTTTCCTACAAATGGCAATGGGTTCAAAAAGTTTGTCAAATTGTTTCAGACAAATTTGCCATCTTAACAGCAGACTAGTATTGATTTTCCTTATATTTTTCTTTCTTCGGTTCAGGTTTTGCGATCAAGAAGGAAGAGACTGAAAGGAAGTTTATTCTGCTTGCTGATCCATCATGGAATTCTTGAAATCGATTTACATTCTAATTCAGGTTTTCGTTATATTTTAAGCGTCTGATGCTTTTAGGAACTGTTGTGATATTAGAAAGCCAAATTTAGGTCCTGCACTAAGAAGAAATATAGACGTGTTGTTTTTGGTTTTTGTTCTTGCTGATATGAGGTCTGTGATACTGAATTCAGTTAGAGTTGCAGGTAGTAATCCTATTTGACTTTCTTATTGGGGATAAATATGGCTATAATATTTATATTACTTTTCGAATTTTCTTGTGGTGCGTCAGCGTTATGTAGTTGCTCGCTGTAGACAATCACGAGCAGATGTGTATATTTTGGTTTCCACTTCCACAGTTATACCGCTCTATAGATAGACAATTCTGCGCAAGGTCCTTTCTTGGTACACCAATAATATTTTGTGTCCTTGTAGCATACATGAATCTCACAAAACCTTATAATATCAAGGCTTTCATATATAAAATATGTTAATCAGTTCCAAAACCAGTTGCATGCCATTATAGGATCCAAGACACCGTAAAATGCCGGTGGGTTTATGACTAAACATATTCTTACAGTTCCATTTTTTATGAAGATGGATATGTGACCGCGTTGATGATAATTTGGTTGACACTTGTTCCATTGGTCTGGTTGCTGGATAGTAGTATATTGGAGTAACATGGTTAAAGACAAATTTAATTTATCAACAATCCGATATTTTGAAATAGTGGTCTTGATTAAGTGTAACGCGAGCCACTCGTGGGTTACTCGACTCGGTTTTGAGTTTTATGAACGCGAGCCGAGTTTGAGCTTTGGTTTGAACTCATTTAATCCATGCATTTAGCTTGACTGGACCTGTGAGTTTATACAAGCTTAAGTATACATAATTGAGATACGTAAGTCAGCCTTAAAATATCAAATAAGGCTCAACTTTTTAAGGCTCGAGTTCAAATCGCACTCTAATCTCTTTTTATGTTGTTTTTTCAAAAAATACAAATAATGAATTAAGTGAGCCCAAGCCGAGATCATGCTGAGCTCGAGTTTTGTCAAGCTCGCGGCTTGGCTCTTGACATGTCTACAAGTCAGTTTTTCTATGATTATTATTACTAGCAATGTGTCAAATTTTTAGCAACTAGTCTCTTCGGTATTAAGTGATTATTTAGGTAACATGTAAACACTAGTTAGTTATTTAAATTGTGTGACTTGAATCAGTTATGTCTTGTTTACATTACTAGTAATATTTTAGAATTTCCACTTATGTCTTATGGTAAGTATAGAATTTGGTGTAAAATGTCAATAAGACCCTTTGACAATTATTGTATGATGTGGTGCTTGCTTTCCCTCCATCTTGCAAATATTTAGGTCCAAAGTTAGAGCGCCAAAATCACCCGCCAAATGGTGCTTCTCCCTAAGCCTATAAAGGATATTATAACCTATAGTCTTGTTGTGGATGTCAATGTGATTTTAGGGAGGAGGTTTTACATATGTATCATTGGTTAATTTTAAAATTACATATATCTTATTTTGATAGATTGGAATTATTAAATTTTATGCATAAAAAAGTGTCACAAATATATATACGTAATTATTCACTTATGGGTGAAAATTAGAGTTTACTCTAGTGGTACAATTTCTCCTCCGTAAACACTCAATTATTATAGTGTTATTTGAAGATTGATCAGCGCTCGAACTCAACTTTTAGCTAATTAGGTCGTTGGAACAGAAGTTCGTTGCTTGGAGCCGGATCCTTGAGGAAGAGTCGGGTTGTGATTAAAAGATGCATGAGAACGAGGTGTTTTCACCGGTTTACAGATTTGGACAAACTACTAATATTATTTTTTAGTAGTGTTTAAAGCTCGTCCACTATTACTAATTTCTACATGCATTTCCTAAGATACACAGCATTTTTACCATTTTATCATCTGACATAAAAGGATTAGACTTGCAATGAGATAAGTAAAAACTATCAAAACTCAATGCAATGGTTACCAACGTTAGCGTCCATTAGCTACCAGTTTTACCATCAAGTTTTCGTACCTGTTACGATTTTACCATTTAAATATACCCATTTAAGTACAAACATACCTAATAACGCATATATTTGACGGTTTGCACCACCGAGTTCACTTGATTTCGTTGCTTCGAAAATGAGTATAATGGCAGTTGATGTGTGAAAATGATGTTAACGATGCTCATCACGCGTGGTTTTACCCATTGTTACATCCGACCTTATGTGCAATGAGTTGAGATCCTCAAAAAACAAGGGCAAAAAAAAAACAAATGGGTTAATCCTAACCACTCATTTTTTCATCATTCACTTTTCCACCTTTTCTTAAAACTCAAATATCTAGCAAACGATAAATCGTTTTTTTTAAACGAAAAAAACAATAAAAAAAAATACTACCATCGCGTCGAGTATTTTTTATATGTCTTTAGAGGGGCACTTATATTACTTTTCGCGAAACTTTTTTCGAATTTTTTTTTTCAATTAACGTCAAAAAAATTCTCATGGGATTTTTTGAAATCAATGAGATTGTGATACAAATCTCGTGTGATTTTTTCAGGACGTGATGAAAAAACGGAAAAAAAGTTCGTCGAAAAGTATCGCAACGAGTAATTTTTTTATTCTTCTATAGAGGGCACTTATATTTATATTTTCGAAGAACTCTTTTTTCGACTTTTTTTTGTAATCAACGTCTGAAAAAAATAACTGAGATTGTGATACTAATCTAATGTGATTTTTTTCAGACGTGATTTTTTCAGATGTGATTTTTCGACGAACTCTTTTTTCGAATTATTTTTTTTCAATCACGTCTTAAAAAATCACATGAAATTTGTATCACAAATCACATGTGATTTTGTGAAATCACATGAGATTGTGATACAAATCTCATGTGATTTTTTCGATTGAAAAAAATCAAAAAAAAAGTTCGTCGAAAGTATCACAACGAGTATTTTTTTTATCTTTCTATAGGGGCACTTCTATATACTTTCGACGAACTCTTTTTTCGAATTTTTTTTTCAATCACGTCTGAAAAAATCACATGAGATTTGTATCAGAATCTCATGTGTTACCATTTTATCATCTGACATAAAAGGATTAGACTTGCAATGAGATAAGTACAAACTATCAAAACTCAATGCAATGGTTACCAACGTTAGCGTCCCATTAGCTACCAGTTTTACCATCAAGTTTTCGTACCTGTTACGATTTTACCATTTAAATATACCCATTTAAGTACAAACATACCTAATAACGCATATATTTGACGGTTTGCACCACCGAGTTCACTTGATTTTGTTGCTTCGAAAATGAGTATAATGGCAGTTGATGCGTGAAAATGATGTTAACGATGCTCATCACGCGTGGTTTTACCCATTGTTACATCCGACCTTATGTGCAATATGTGATATATGATGAATGCGTTTATTCTTGACAAAAGAAATCCATGGATTTTATTGAAACTTCAACCGGGTTTAATGTGTATGGTGTTATGTTAATAAAAGATAAGTGTGTGTTTAGTTTCTACTACTTTCATATTTTGGCTTCTTTAAGAAAAGAAGTTGTATCACTTTATTTAGACTAATGTCAAAAACTTAGGGGGTGCTTGGTTGAATACTAAAGGAATGTAATGGATTTTATATAATGATTAATTTTGCTTGGTTCATTCTATTTTACTACATAAAGACACATGTTTACATGCTAAATAACGGTTGCAACCATTTACATAATTGTAGATTTTCCTTTTCACGTTAATTTGACATAAATCAATAAAATTCGGGACATAAAATATAAAAATGATGCAATTAGTGAATAATACATAATAAAAAATTTAGAACGAAATTAAATTTTCAAATATCGTACAACAATGATTTTGCACGTATCCATGTTAAGAAAGAAAAAAATAAAGTTGTTAAACATATTGAATTATCATATATAACATGTTAAATATAAAAAAAGTACTGTACTATTAATAAATCATGGCACCTCCTTGTAATTATATTACGTGAAAAAAAATTGAAAATAGAAGTGTTGCAATCAAGGCTGTCAAACTCGCGAGTTTACATGTAAGATCGTATGATCTTACGTGTCCACCTGATAAAATCGTGTAGGATCGGTGTAGGATCGCATCAGAGGTATGATCGCAAGTAGGATCTTAAACTCGCGCGTAAGATCGTAGGATCGCGTGTGGATACGAGTTTAACAAATTTACCAAGTTACTAAATTATGATCTTACATATTTACTAGCGCTATTATTTTTTTAGGCCCAAAAAAAAGAACAATACGAGGTCCGCTGATCTCAGTAAAAAGTATTGACGTTTTCATTCCTATATTTTCTTATCAATAAACATAATTATCTACTTTCCCCAAATTGAAATTACATGAAACAAATTAGGGTTCTTCTTCTCATGTTCTAGTTACCTGAAGCAAAAAAGTTTCTTACAGGTAATTGTTGTTTTTTCATTTACCTTTTCATAGTTTTAACTATTAACCTTTAAGTTTTAATTTAGATAGCTTAATTGTAGTAATACTAGTGAAATACTTTGTTTTGAGACGTTTATTATGCATGTTAAGTAATTTTATTTTGTTAAATCGTGAATGTGACGATTGAAACTTGACTTTTTTGTGTTTTACTTTTACTTTGGTATTTTAAATTTGAACTTTGACATTTTCAAGAGGATATTATATAAATTATATTTGATGATGAGTAGAAATAAAAATAGTTTGACTCGTTTATCCGTTGCTTACAGAACATGATTAATAATTGGTTTAGGATCTTACATTCTCGAATCCGATTTTACTCGATCTCGATCTTGCAATAGCACAAAATCCGATCCACAAGTTGGATGATCCGCGTCTTGACATAGCCCTTGGTTGCAATAACTGATAAATGGAAGTTACAATATGCACTTGATGGTGACATGATGTAATCATTATCATAACCCCCATTTTATTGGGTAATGGATCGTTACTTTATTTTGGGTAATGATTGCATTTCCTATACCTCACCTCTTAATACATCCTACCAAGCACACCCTTAGATGTGTTTATATTTTACTTTCGGGAAAACTAGTTTTAATCCCCGTGCACGCACGGGGCTTGTACATTATGTTTTTTAAATATATTTATAATTTTTATTTTTTCTGTTTTATAAGTTATGAAAGTTTAAAGGGTTATTTGTTTTTTTTAAGTCATAATAAAATTTGTAAATTTATAAATTTACACTTAACTCTATACAATTTATTTAAAATTAAACCACTAAAGTTTTATTAATTACCTCCTCTTTTTTTTAAGTTTTTGTTTTTATAAATTTGACACATATATTTTTATGTTTTTTTTTTTGTTTATCATATTTCTCTACCAAAATAATGTCAATTTTAAAAGTATTTAAGCTTTTTAATTAAACATATATTCAAAAATAATAAAAAATTTGAAGCATCATACCTAATAAGAAAAGATTCTTTTTTTTTTAAATGCAAAAGTCCCCACTTTTCGTTTTCCTTTACTAAGTAAAAGATGTGAAAATGTAGGTAAGTATAAATTGATGTGTCCAAAATTATTAATAAAATATAAAAAGTTTGCTTTTTTACTTTTGTAAACTACATTTGTCATAAAGATTTTATTTTTTTTATTTTTTTAACAGCAATTTTAACATATTTAAACCACAAACTATCTCGCATGTTTTAAGCACGACTTGAACTCACAATTATTTGATTGGAGAGCTTCACACACAACATGTAATACCATTAAGACACAAACCCTTTGGTTTTGTCATAAATATTTGGTTGAAACAATTTTTCTATTATTCTTAGCTTCTTTTTTTTGTGTGTGTGGGGAAGGGGGAGGGTTCTGCCAACGGTTGTTTTCTTTGTCTATCAATTATAATACATGAATTTGCATGATGTTGAATTAAAAAAGGATAATTACTTAAAAATGTATTAGATTTGACACTTTAGCGTATAAAGTAATAAATTGTTATTCATGTTACTTGTGATTAACTATTTAATAATCTTATACTTTATATCAATTTTTTTTACAAATGATATCAAGAGTTCTTTTTTATAAAAACTAAACAAAAACCGGGATCGCCCGGGTAAGATTAATAATGGCAGACGCCCGGCCCGGCCCGACCCGATACCCTTAATTAATGGCACCCGCTATTTAGTGCAATGCTACGTGTTTTC
>BQNB010149503.1:0-16161 GCA_026074375.1 Tanacetum coccineum | reverse complement strand
AGAGAATGCTAGCAACAAGAGGAAGTGGGAAAGTGACCAAAATGGAAGCCTTAATCAACAACAAAACAAAGAGCATAAGGTGTTTAAAGCACACGCCGTTGGGCCAAACAACAAGAAAGAATATGCTGGATCTCTACCTCTGTGCAACAAATGCAAATTCCACCATAATGGACCGTGCACTGTAAAGTGCGGGAATTGCAAGAAGGTTGGCCACATAACCCGAAATTGTAGAACACCTGCTGCTAAGAACCAACGAACTCTCACCTGTTATGAGTGTGGAGGTCTGGGACACTACAAGAGTAATTGTCCAATAGTGAAGTTTCAGAACCGTGTGGACAACTACTGGAAAGGAAAAGCTCGTGGAGACTCTAGCGCTACGAGATCTAACGTTAACATCTAATGGGAGACTTATTACCTAGTAAAGCTTAAGTTGGAATTATCGTAGACTCTATGTCCTTTAAGAATTCCCGTTGTACTTTATCTTAAATTTCTATTGTACTGTACGAATGATTTCAAATTATCTATCAAATCAATGTGTTGTGAAAATTTCATCAAGGTTACTTTAACTTTCTAATGATTTATGCAAACTACTCTCAAAAATATTATAAAATCATAACAATATTTTGACGAAAATAAGCATTGCATCGTTAGCCCTCAGATATACATAGTCTGATCACCTATGTATATTTGGTGCATAAACTGATCACCTATGCATTCAGGAAGGACCATGCCATGCTGAGAGTAGTCACCCTAAAACTGGTTATCCAGAAACAACTTTCTATTTATATCAAGTTTTGTGTGAGTATTCATAGAACGTATTTATCACAAGGAACCAAACCAATAATCATAATAACCGAGTAAACTCTTACATCATCTTACACTAAATCTTAAGCCGAAAAAGTCAAAGACACATCACTAGTCGTCCAAGGACAATTCGCTATCAAATTTGCTCTCCATTAGGGAATTTACTAAATCACCTATTCAACGTTGACACAATGCCATAGAACTTAGTATTGGTAATGCCATCATAGGTATGAAATCCGTCACCTAGAGAGGAGAATGTTATAACTAACGCTTTAAGCCGAAAGGAACGGATAAGACCACCAGGATTCAAACCTTAGTCCCCACAATGAATTTGAAACTCGAACGTTTCAGTTGAGGCAATTAAGGAGAAAAATACCGAGGATGAAAAATCTTATGTGGTAAATACAAGAATTGAAACCAAAATTTGTTACCACGTCCTTTGAGGTTTAAGAATAAGTAATCCGCCGGCAAGTTAACCGTCATCAAAGGATTGAGACCCGTATCAATGAAGTTCTACATTAGGATAGAAAAGTTTACCTAGCACATATTAGGAAGATTTACACCTTTTCATCAATATCTTTCTGGAAGAAATATCCGCATCTTTTCTCTGAACCCGTACCTTCGTCAAGTGTCGCAACCTGAGCCTTGAGGACAAGGCTCATTTAACGGGGAAGGACTGTAACAATCCGTATTTTTGATCAATGAAGGACGTCATTAAATTCACTATATATATATTTTTTCTTCGCGTTTGCTTTTAATTTTAATCATTACGTTAAATCGCGTAAGCTAAAAAAAAATCAACAATCAACGTAAACGGGCACCAAACAAGTTAAAGTTTTCATCAAGCAAGCATTATATTATTTTTCTAAAGTAATAATTAACTTATAAATATACAAGTCTTCAAGACAGTTGAAGAAGCATGAGAAAAATTATACCACCCACGGAAAGGACGGATTACCTATGCATTGATATATATAACATATGTGTGTCTTGGACCAAGTTACCTTACTTAGGCATAAACGGACGGAAATGTCATGGCGATAAATGTTACACAGCTCGGAAACCAAGAAAGACCTAGTTCACATGTTGTGGGCCTCTTGTATATTTAGTAATATGGTATGCAATGAGGTAACTATTATTTTTATATTCTACTGTTAGGTTTACCTCTGGTGCGAGAGATAAAATTTTCTCATATGACATAAATAATCAAAGTGTTTAGTACTTACGATCTATGTCATAACTTTCAAAAATATGGGGAAAAATTCTATAAGAATATACACACCCTGAACAAAATTGGGTCACTAGACCTATAGCTTTTCTGGCGACTCCTAGCCGTTTTCAATCTTTCCCTAGGGTATACAATTTCTGCTCATTTATATTGTAATGAGAATTTATGAAATCACGACCTCTCAATGTTAAATGCACCCGATCAAACTAGTGACCAAAGTAAAGGTGGGGATTGTCAATCCTGATAGATCTATCCACAACACTCGCGCTTACTACAATAGCAATTAACGGTTCATGATAAATAGGGACTTCACGGCAATAAGGAAACTTAGGCATTAATAATCAGGCAGTAATCTGGATAGCATACACTTTGAAAAACACTTGTGTCCAATAGTAAAACAAGCAATGTAATTCACCCCGTAGATTTTGTAAAACAATTGTAGAAAAAGGGGGCTATGAACTCACCTTGAGGGAATGGAAATCAACAAGTATTCACGATAGAAAATGCGTCACGGAAATGACGGAATGCAACCTAATCCAATATAGGTCGTAAGTACTAAACACTTTGATTATTTATGGGTCGTATAGCTCATCATACTATCGTTCGGGCTATCATAATTAAGAGGTCGTGTAGTGAACGTATGAGGAGCTAGGACACTTTAAATCGTAAATCCAACAACTCGTCGATACGCCACCCCGAAGAGGCCTCATTATGAAACTCCCTAGTAATATAGTACTTTGATAACTAATACAACGTATGATTCTATATAGCTACATCACCGTCTACTCGTTTTAGTGAAAACATAATTATAACGAAAAATGTTTATAAGTATACTTTGGTAAAAATGGCGTAACTTTCTCGTTTCTAATCCGTTTCGCGCGTTTCTTACGTCCACGCCTTCGTATTAAGTCGAGTTATCAAAATATAACATTTTTAAAATTTTAGTTTTTCTGATGAATAGTGATTTTTACTGTTCATAACAGACATATACTTATTTTTATAGTTTTTGTTATCGTAAACTCGTAAACGTCGTATTTTATTCGTTATAGCTCCGTTTTTAACGATTCTTTCGAGTACGATCTCGTAATTAAAAGTTATATCATATTTTTGATGTTTTAAAAATATCACTTTCTGTAATGAATAGTAAATTTTATAAAAATAGTTTTATAAAAGTATTTCTCGTCGTAAACTCGTAACTAACGTATCTTTTTCGTTATAAATCGGTTTTTCAAGTTTCTTATCATTTTGGAATCGTCATGAGGCGTATTATTTTTATATAATGTCTAACCTACTGTATGAGGTCGAATTAAAACAGCCCTTATATGGCATTTGTATACTTTTAATCATAACTTTCTTAAGTAAACCTTTAAAACCCTAATTTATACCTAAACATGTTCATACTTAAACCATATGTTAACATACTTTTACATTCATTTTTCCATGATATATATAACCATATGACATAAGAATAAGTGCATAAATTCATAAACATAAGCGAAAACTCTTTTTACATATTAAAAAGTCCTAAGTGGTGATTTAGCCATAAAGAACATGTAAACATATAAAAATGATGAAAGTAAAGACATGAAGGTTTTTAGATAACCTTATTATGATGTAAGATGATGAACCAAAGTATCTAAACCCTTGTTTAGATATAAAACCCTAGCTTTCCATTTTAAAACCCTAGTTTCACTTTTCTTGATTAATACTTGAAAAAGGTTAGCCAATGCTTGGAAACACCTTAGAATATCTTAGGATAGATGTGTATAGAAGTGTATGGGTTGTAAAAAAAATTATATGGATTTAGTTGGAGGATGGATTTGAGCCGTGAGCTCTATGAGTGCCAAGGAAGAGATTTTGTGATTTTTTTGTAAGTGTTTATGCATGTATGACTTCTCTTACTAGAAGATACAAGTATATAAGGTGTAGGTCTTAGTCAAAGGGACAAGGTAAGGTCCTAGGGATGGTCTTTGGTCTTAGGGATGGGTGATTGGTCTTAGGGATGGGTTTATGAGTCAAAGAGACAAAGTATGGTGTAGTTTTAATGAGGTATGTTGCACATTTGACCAAAGTGGAAGAGTTTCCTTATATCTTTGAATCAATGGACATAATTTCGGCAATAAGAGGGTATATGTGATGTTGTTGACCAATTTTTATGTATTGGGTATAAATGTGGGTATTTGTTGAAGCGTAGGAAAGTTTTTGGGGTTCCGGGAGTGCCTAAACGCATTTTATCGCGAAACGTATACACTTTACGTATCCGATAAAAATAAAATGAACAAAGTTAATTATTACTTTCCTAATAATAATATAATGATGTCTTGACGTAAACTTAAATTTGTTTGGCGCCCGTTTACGTTGATTGTTGATTTTTAGTTCACGCGATTTAACGTATCGATTAAAATTAAAAGCGAACGCGTATGAAAAAAAAAATAAGAAAAATGACAAAAATGAATGATGACATAAAATGTACCTGAAAATTACGGAATGTTACAATCTCTTGGTTGTAGGTCACCCAATTCCCTAAACTTAAAAATACTCCAACGTAGTAGTTTCCTCGAATCCTCCTCCTTGGTAACCTCCGAAGGCCTAGTTGTGCTTTTTCGTCTTGGACCCATCCCATAGGCTTATCGTCACAAAAAACCCTAAACGTCCGATTATGGGTGAGGACCTCCACAACTCGTTGCATCGTTCATGCAATCTCCTTCATATCTCCATTTCTGTTATTTCCTTAGAATAGCCAATTTCGATTTTTGTTAGGGCTTACTAATCTTTTACCATGAGTATGTAGAAATCCGTTGCTACTTTCCCACCCTCACACACCCCCCACATTCCCAGTCGAAGAGCAATGTTTTTTAATTTAATATTTTTTAACTTTATTATAAAATCTAAAAATTAACTACTAACTTTAACAGTAGGTTTAGGCTTTCATGTCCCTTATACCCGCTAAAACGAGTTTCAAGAGCACTCGATCCTCGAGAAATTGGTGTGCTTCGTTCGGGGTTTTGTAAATAACGATTCTTTCGGCATCAAGGATAGCTTGCGTGGCTTCGTCAAGTCCATGGTAAAAGATTTGGATTATGGTTCCTCGTCCTAAACCATGTCCGTGACAACGACGAAGTAAGTCCTTGATTTGTAGCCAAGCATCTACAAGGGATTCGTTAGATATGGGTGAAAACCAGCCCCCATCGCATTTCTCACCATGTGGAGTCCGGTCGAACATTGCAGGTGAAAAGAAAAAATCCGCTTATTTTACGAAAGCTGGATCCATTAGTTCCCAAGTAAGCGATAGAGTGAGCTGAAAATACATACACCTGGTAACTTAGTATTGATTGAACCTCAAACTTTTGGCATCACCTAGGCAAGAGAAATGATTAGTGAAGAGTTTTTTGAGTTTTGATTGTGTCGGCATTGGTGTTACCATATCGGAACATTCCGCAAATCTTTACGAATTCGGCGATATGCTTGTGCGGGTTGGCCCGCGCACATCCGTCAAACTGGCGATCTTTGATCATTGATAGGTGATGACCTTTAACGGTGAAGTTGTCTCCAAGGTCAACTACGACGATAGCGGCCCCGAGAGTGGGTGCTACGGCTCGGTTATTTCCCCACATAGGTTGATTGTCGGCCATTGGGAATGGTAGATCAAGAAATGGGTTGTAAACAACTAAGGCTTCGAAAAGGTTCTTAAAAGGTGGATATTTCACTTTGGGAATTTGATTTTCAACGGGTATGAATGGGTTTCTTGTCTTCTTTTTCTTCTTGGTACGGTGGATAAAATGTTTAGGTTCGGAATAAGGTGTAGTTGATTCTTGTCCCGTAGAACGTGTGTTCATTCAGGAGCAAAACACAACTAGGAATGAATTTGAGTAGCTTTCGCTTCTCGAAAAAGGGTGTAAAAGACGGTACAAGAAAAAGTTTCGGACTGCTCAGAAGATCTCTAGCCGGGCGGCTGAGGCTACCAGCCGGGCGGCTGGTGATGATCTGGTGTTCGCGAGGTACGAGCCGGTCGGCTGGCTTGTTCCTTGTTCGCGGGTACGAGCCGGGCCGCTAGCTTGTTCCAGGGAGAGAAAAACTTAAAAATCCTTTAGCAAACAAGGTTCGGGGATCTCGGATTTGTTTAAGCACAAAATTTAAAACTAAAACACGATCAAATCCCCGGCAACAGCCCCAAAAACTTGGTGCAAGCGATACGGATAAATTTTAAATTTATAAAACGGATACCGAATTTCTTAGCAACACATACGAGCAAGTGTACTCGTTTGTTGATAGCAAGAGATTGTATGGTAAGCCGGGATCGTTCGCGGGAATTAGTGTGTTTAGGTGATTTAAAATTCGGTGCTAACAATTCTAACAAGCAAATAATGATGATTATAAAGATTCAAATGATTTAAAAACTATACTTGATTAAACTAGTTTGGGAAATCCAATTTGTATGATTGTGATGAACATTTTAACATGTTGATTATATGAATTAGATGGTGATCTAATCTATTGATTCTAAAACCTTTAATCTTCGTCAAGACCTTAAGTGACAAAAACAAGCTTTACGTTCAATCAATCAATTCAAGACTACTCTATGTTTTAACTAGTTTGATTCGCGGTTCGTTTCACAAACATGTTAACAGCCACAGTTATGATTCTGGTTAGATCAAACCGCTTAAAAAATGGTCAATACAAAAGGTAGCCAATCATATACAAAAGGCAACAATTGATTGGTTAACAAGATCCCTTTCATCCTATGATATGTTTAACAATCAATCTGGTTTGATAGAACAATGTCACTTGAATCATAAGTATAGATGGATCTTAGAAAATAGCTTGAAATTGAAGAAAACATGTTCTCACAATCATAATCAAATCATCATTCCATAAACATCATTTAACCAAGCGTATAAAGATACTAGCCACTCATAGCAAACAAAGTCATATTTCCAGAAATTAAAGGATTTATAAACATCATTAAAAGGTTCTTACAAAGTATGTAAAGATTACAAGAAATGAGGCTTGGATGCCTTGAAGAATTCTTGATGTTCTTGACCTCCTAATATGGCTTCTTTCTCCTTCAAACTTTTGGGATTTTCTTAGGATTCTAGGAAAGTTTATGGCTTTTAGAGTATTAGAGATCTTAATGGTATTGGTTGGAGATTGGTTGATATGAGAAGTTCTTATTTGAAAACACTAGCCATAGATCCCTATTTATACTACTTAGAAAGGCTGGTGTGTGTAGTTCAAATTTATATACCAATAGCAATAATCTCGTAAGAATTCCTTCCAAAATACTTCTCAACCAAGAGAAATATAAGGTAAAAATCTCACAAAAGAAAACACAATTCGTATATTTTTATCCGGCCGGGCTCGTGGTCTCAACCGGCCGGCTAGGGCTTCATCCCTGGGTGAGTGTTGCTCGATTTCGTGTTTAAGTTTGCCGTTTAAATCGTGCTTGGTCGTGGGTCTTTATACTTCAGTGTATCTTCGTTTAGGCTCATCCTCGGGACATGGAAGCTTGAATGATTAGCTCTTGTATTCTTAAACGCTTCCGATCTTTAGTCTTGACTCGGGATTCTTCGTACTCGTGTAAAACTTGATTTCTTTGTTCTTTCCTCCGCTTTCCTGTACTTGGCTACAAATAAACCTAAAATCACACTTTGATACAATAAAGTAACAAAATCATAGATAAATAGCCAAATGATTTATACTAAAGTACAGATAACGCTACTAAAAACATACTCAATTTGAGCATTATAAGGGTTAGCAAAACACAAACAAATTGGGATGGATCGGGTTTGATCTGAATTTATAATAAAAAATGCCAAATGGATCGGGATGGATCGGGTTTGATCTGAAAATTAATATAAAATATTCTCAAAGCTTCCTTGTAATTGTATATAGTTACAATTACAATTAATATCTTCGTTAATTTAACCTAACAATATAATACGGGTCGGGTCGAGTACAACCCAAAAAAACCGGGTTCATCACACAAAAGAGGACGGGTCAGGATACCGCAAACAAAAGAACCGGGTTGGAGCGGGTCATGGACCGGGTATCCGACCGGTGATCTGTGTCGGGTATCATCCCATGCCTGCAAATGTAACAATTTGCCCTTCCGTGTCTACAACAAATTGTCGTGAAACATATCAAATAAACCCCATATGCCAGAACGATAGTAAAGCATTTCACACCTATTGAATACATCGCTCATATGTAAATGGAAATATGAGGCTCATATACGTAGACAATCAAAAAAAGAGGACACATCCGCATGGCTGCAAATCTAGTAATTTTCCCCGCCAAGATACGGAGTATCTCAACTTTAATCTAAGCCACTCAAACTCATAACAACCTCTTACAATCAATATCTTTGTCATTCTCATTTCATAAAAAATGATTCACAACGCGATTAACAAACCCACAGACTTGTTATACTAATATAACAAAAGGTGGGATACCCGACCGAAAGCACCGTCTAAAGCACATAAGAAAGATGGTTTGAGATTGCAGAACAGGATAAAAGGGCATGCGACCCACCATGGCTGCAAGCACGACGCCGTGATGCGTCGCCAAGGTATGGGTCAATTATACCCACCACGATCCGGCAACTTATTGTAATCGCAGATTAATAAACACACAAACGCAATACCGCCTTCACTGCCGACAATGAACTAATCAAGTTAGACGCCATTGTATAATGACACAGCACTAAGCAAGCATCAACAAAGAGTATCGACCCACCATGGCTGCAAACACCACGCCTGTGGTGCTGTCCCGCCAAGGTAAGGGTTACTCTCACCCAAACAAACGCATACATGCAATAGTATCATCAGCGCTAGTAAGTTGCAAAAGCAAAAAACTGCCATGAGATAACCAAAGCAACCGTAAGCAAATGCAACCAATCATTAACATACAACCATAAACCAATTTGATTAACCCTAACACAGAATCATAACCCAATTCAGTTAACCCCAAAAATTATTAACTCAATTTCAAAAGCAATCTAATCAGAAAGAAAGTTAAACAACCCAAAAATTATTAACCGAGAGTTTCAAAAGCCACAAAAGCAAACCCTTGCAAAAATCACCGGATAATTAATAATTAACAAATGATTTCAAAACTGACAAAAGCAAACAGTTGCTTAAACCCTCCTGCAATTGCATTTCAAAACCCACAAAAGCAAACATTTGCTTAAACCCTCCTGCAATTGCATGTTTTAATTGAGAGAGAGAGCCAGAGAGATAAAAAAAAAAGGGTCGGTGAGATGACTGAGATATGGTTTTAGAGAGAGAGAGATAAATCAGAAGTGGAGGTGATGGTTGTGATTCAGAGTACACGTGCCTTACGTTTGTATAACAAAGTCTGGGTCAGCAAAACACAAACAAAATGGGATGGATCGGGTTTGATCCGAATTTATAATAAAAATGCCAAATGGATTGGGTTTTGATCCGAAATTAAAATAAAATATTCAAATGGATTGGGATGGATCAAGTTTGATCCGAAATTTAATATAAAATATTTAAAAGATCTGAAAATATAAAATATTCAAACCTTGTATTTGTATATATTTAAAATATGGGTTATGTTCCTGATTTTTTTTATTATCAAAATAGTTGTAAATTTAAGCGAAAATTAAAACCAACAAGACAAAGGTATATTTGTCATTTCATTGACCATCGACCAATGGTCAACGCAAAAAAAACATGTTACAAAGACCAACAACGCCTAATTAATTTTTGAGAGTAACTTGGAGCGCGAAACATAAAAATCGCTAGGACAAAATTTGTAAAATGAGAAATAATGGATACCAAACTTATTGTGGATACCAAAGAACTAATCTTCACTCTCCATCTTCATCTTCATCCAATGGCTAAGATTAAACCCAAAAATCATTTTCATCCTTTTTTTTCAAATGTTAATATATCTCAAACCGTTAATCGTTAAGCGAAAAAAATATACCATCACGACGAGCATTAAATTATCTTTCTATCGATATCCACTTTAATATACTTTTGACGAATTTTTTTTCTTCACGTTTTTCACATTTTTTTTCGTTTTTTCGTCTTTTTTTCGTTGGTGAAACTTGCATGAAAAATCATATATGATATTAGTGTTAAATCATATATGATATTTAAAAACATATATGATATTTGTGTTAAATCATATATGATATTTAAGTTTAAAGCAATCACATGTAATTCGATGTTAGTGTTATATCATATATGATTTTTTATGAATATTTAAATTAGTGTTTAATCATATATGATATTTTCATGCAAGTTTCAACAACGAAAAAAAACGAGAAAAAATGAAAAAAACGAAAAAAAAAATTTGTCGAAAGTATATCAAAGTGGATATCTATGGAAAGATAATTAAATGCTCGTCCTGATGGTATATATATTTTCGCTTAATGATTAACGGTTTAAGAGATATTTAAATTTTAAAAAATAGGTGAAATAATAAAATCATTTTAATATCAACCATTGATTTCTTTTTAGATGGATGGTGGGAATGAGTCCCTTGGTATCCAACCTTTTTTTGATATCCAATATAACTCTCATCTAAGAATAAAATGAGAAGAATGAAAAATAACAAAACCCCACATTTTAAATGCATCTAAAAAAAGATGTTTTCTTTTATTTAAAATATGTAGCTAAAAACATTTCTCATTTTTCTTATTTTATTTTGTTAGTGATTCTCCTCCCTGTTTAAGTGAATGGGACAATAATTAAAAGGGGGAATTGCATATGATGGATGCTACATCCACAAAAAGATTTACAAAAGAAGTTTCATAAAATGATGTGGCATGCATTAATAGGGAGATGTTAATCAAAAAGGAAGGAAGAGAAATGACAAAAAAGATTTTGATTGGATACATGTCATTTTGTGAAAGTTATTTTGTGGATGTAGCAATTCTTATTGCATATATATCCATGCAAAAACTCAAAATTGCATATATATTCAACTTAAATTAATAATTGCATATATGTCCTTTCAAAAGCCTAAAAATTGCATATATATCCAACTTAAACTACTAATTGCATATATATCCTTAATAAACTTTTATAATTGCATATATATCATTTCTTAACATTCATAATTACATATATATCCTTTATAAACCTTTTAATATGTCTTATATATCAAAATAATTATTTAAAATAATAATGAACTCTAACTTATGATATTTATAATTTTATAAATGACAAAAGTAACATTTATTTCAAAGATTCGATATCCCGAGATTCAAAATGAACTTGATGACAAAAAATAATACATCAAGACGATATTTAACATCATAAAAAAATAAATTTATATCATATATAATACGATGAAAGCATATATTACTACCAACAAGTTTGTAAGTAAAGAAAAAGAAATTGAAAAATATATTATCTATAATTATAATTATCATGTATTTTAAAGTTGTAAATTTATATTATATAGTTATTTGTATATATTTATATAACATATTTAAGGTTTAAGAAGAATATATATGCAATTTTAAGTTTAAGTTAGATATATATGTAATTTATAAGCTTTTATAAGGATATATATGTAATTATAAGTTTAAGTTGGATATATATGCAATTTTAAGCTTTTACAGGAATATATATGCAATTCTCCATCGGTGAAAATCAATTTTAATCACATAAGGAAATTTAAAAGGGGATGGAACTCGAGGTTGATTTGTTTTGTTAGTGGTTTGACTTCCCGGTTCACCTGAACCTTGTTATTTTTTTAAGTAAATTTATAAAAACCCTTGTTGTTGTTAAATGTATATTGTAAATGTAAATTGCATGTGGGTATTGAATACAGATCGAATGAAAACAAATTATATGCGTTAGAACCAGTTGTCCCTTATGTTTTAGAACTTATTAGAGGCAAAATGTATAAAAGTTCCGTGGCCAAGAGATTGTGGGTTCAAGTCTCACATCGGATAATATTTGTGAGATAGGTGGTGTAGATTGTCAAAAGTTTGTCGTTCGAAAAAGAAGAAGGTTAGAGGCAGAAAATTAAGCATAACAGCCAATACCCAGGATGGCCTGTTGTAAGAGATGGCCATGTAAATGTCTGAAACGCCATGATACGTTAGGCCGCGTACAACATAGCCAAAAGTCTCGACTTTCCCGTGGGTAACCTGTATAGGATCTTTCCTTTTTTAAACCTAATTTTTTGTTTAGAGCCATTTTAGATTAAGCATTGGTTGTTATTTTAATGTATCTTGTAAATGTAATTTAGCAATTATGCAATCACTTGTTATAACTTATTTATGTGTTTTGCATTGTATAAAGGTTGTTTTTTGATGCGTATGAATTCAAACTTGTTATTTTTCTCATGGAGGTACTTGTATTCTTATTTCACTTATTTGAAGTTTGCTTTTTCATTGCGGTTTTCTCAATTCTGATTACATACAAAATGTGAAGTTACAAGTTTGTGGGATTATGATAATTTAAATCCAGGTTTACACCCTATGGTATATTTTCATGTCGAATAATTAGTTTCGATGATAAAGTCTTAGCTAGGTTGTGTCCCTATGAACCAACAAAATCTACCTACCAAACGCTCCATTCACTTTAAAGCTAAATTTGGTTTTGGTTTATTGTTTAAAGCTGCTACATAGCTTCCTAGAGTAGATGAATTGAAGATTGTGTGGGATATTTTTTCACTTAGATTCTTAACCAACAGCCATTTGTAATTGCAGAGTTTGTAAAAAGGGGGTGTTTAGGATTGCTAACCCAAATTGGCAAATTCCTTATATGACTATTCAAGGAGAAGACACACAGTTTTACAAAATCAGTCTTTGTTTATGTCAAACTTGTTATTTGATTATTTTTATAAACATAAGAAGCAATCCCAAACACTCCCTGATGTGTATATCTCTTGATATCATACTTGTAGAAAAGATAAGATAAACTTAAAATTGTATTGTTTTAAGGAAGTAAGGTGTTTTAGAATACCTGCATAGTAAAATAAGTTGGTTTGGTGGTGATGTTAAAAATGGATATACATGCTAAATCACATGACCGTTTATCGAATGTTTTATTGGTACATAAGTTTTCTGATATTATTGTTTATAGAAAACAAACTATTATGTTTAGTGTTTTGAATTATCAAAACACAATAAATATCAAACAGCGAGTAGAAGCATGCCCAATCTTGCTATTTCGTGCGACTTGTACTGTTACAGACTTGCAGTTGATTATTTCACGTGACATTATTGGTTTTCTTTCTAACTTGTATTTGTGTTTCAATCTATAGCTACATAAAGTCATAGTGTAAAGGAGACTAGCTAGGATTTCATCTTCCGATATGCCACAAATTGATTACCGATCATCGTCATAAGAGAGATGAAGAAAAACACGAAAATTGATGTGGCCGATGATTATTCTTCTTTCAGTTGTTTACCAGATGAAATGGTACTCCAAATTTTAAGCAAATTAGTCGATTTCAAAACCTTGTGCCTTTGCAAACTCGTTTCCAAACGTTTCTGGAGGATTGTCCATCAAGTTGACACGATTTGCTTCACTTCCTTTACTGATCCCTTTGCAGACCCTCCCAGTAAGGAAGTGATCCCCTCTGATACTCTTGCTTCGCTAGGTTCCTATTGGTCTGCTATAATGTGTTTGATGGATTTTGGAAGAGTGAAATCTCTACGTATCCAAGTTCCATCTTTCTTTGATAACAATCATTTGTTGTTCAAGTGGAAGATTAAGTTTAGAACCAAAGTCGATTCATTTATATTTCTTTCACCAAATTCAGTTTTTCCTAACAAGGAATCATATGTTAATGCAAATGGTCAAGAAGAAGAAGATATAGAGTTATATCGCAAGAAAAAAGATATTGCATTTCAATGTTTGGAGGATGTTGTTGTGAAGTTTAGGTTGTTGATGCATCCTATCACGAGTTTGCCATTGTTACAAGATGTTTCCCTTACAGATCCAGGTCAAAAGGTGAGAGTTTCTCTTAATGGGGAAAAAGTTGCTAAGATGAGGAACTTATCTGAAGCTGGGGAACTGAAAAAGTTACATGAAGATATTCCTTATAGGATGAGTAAGTGTTACGTCCCTTTGCTGAAATTGCCTGTATCAGGGTACGTCATGAAGGGCGTAACTCTACTTCTGTTGGGGAGGAATGATCTCCTTGATGATGATATTGATAGTTTTATGAAAATTGATTTGAATGATTTTGAAGATAAATAGGAGGTTGCATATAGTGAAGCTGTGATAGAGACAGTAAAGAAGCATAGGAGCCGAATTGTGAGGCTTACTTAGGATGAATCTTCTTGCTGTTATGTGTTTTTTTCTTAAACTCTGGATTCCAAATTACTTTTATGGTGAAGCAATTTAAATGCATTGGGTTTATTGAAAAGTCGCTGAGACGAGGAACTAATTAACTTCACCTGCTGCAACAATTGATCAGATTTTATTATATGATTCTAGTGCTAGCAAGTGTTATGTCTTGGTTTTAAATTTTCCAGTTTCAGGATATGTGATGAAAGGGGCAACTCTTTTCTTATGCGAGAGGGATGATTTGCCAGAAGGGAATGATGGTTCTATGAGGATTAATAATTTAAATGTTAATGTGGAAGATAAAGATGAAGCTACATATAGTGAAGCTGTGAAGGAAATTCTCAAGAACCATAGTGGACCGATGGCGAGTCAGGATAGTTGTATTGCTTATTATAATGTATTTGTAGCTCTTTGATGTTTTAAGTATGCTGTTTATGTATGCTAATGTATGTCGGCTTAGGTGCTACTTCTCTCCAACGTTTCTTAGTTAATGCTATTGCTGCTTAGATCCTTCACTTTTTGAACTAAATCTTGCTGAAATATTGACCATAATCTATATATATCTACAATATTTGTGGACCAAAATTTGTGTTTGTATTGTAGTAGTAGTGAACAGTTCTTTAGTAAGCTTTTAGGTTGCAGACTGAGGGTATTTTATACATTGCCTGTTGCTTTGGCCTTTGGATTTTGGTTTATCATACTCTGTTGATGCAAATATTGGTAGTTCACCGTTTGTCCTTTGCATTTGCGGTGAGCAAATACCACTTTTCAGTTGACTTCAAAGATGAAACTTGGATTATGAGTTTGAAAATCATCACACTTTCCTGAGCAGTATACATGCTTTAGTATCATGAATGACGAGTCTACTTAAGTTTAGTTTGGCTACTTTTTACAATTACTTACATATGAAATTAACATCAGGCTTTATGGATATTTACCCAATGCGTAATATACTTGAACCGTAGAAACAGCTTCTCTGTCCCAAGACGACTGTGTGTCTTGAGTCCTGAATTCTTTATGGTCAAAATAACTGAATTAGTGCTCTTCACTTCAAAAAGGGCTTAACCTGTATCTTTTGAACGTGATATTCACACGACGGAAGCCTGAATCGAATGCATAAACAGTTCCTTGCAAATTCATATTGATCTTATATTTTGCTTCTAAAAACGATGCAAAATCTTGTACAGAGTAATATGTATGTTAGATACCAAGGGTAGACCGCATTTCGAGCACTTCTATATTACTTAATACCAAAAGATTCGTAACTGCTTATCCAAAAAGAGTTGGATTGTAGCATTCATAAGTCGGAAATGTGTTGTGTAGTAAACTAGTAACTAATGAATAAATAAGACAATGACTATATATTGAAGGAACTTAGAATTATGATGGAAGTCAATAAAGTGAAAATAGGTTGATAATAATGACAAATTAAAGGTGTGGCGGAGTCAGGAAATTTGATGACCGGGGGCATCAAGCAATAAGAAGGTTTTTCATGTAGAGTTAAACAAGTTGGGTCGGTACTTGAGTTTGAATAAAGGCAACAAAAATCTAAATTTGGATGCAATTATTATAGACCAAAAATAAACGAAAAACTAACGTACCTAATGCCATACAAATTATATTAAAGTGCTTGCCTTTTAATGTGACTATTTTGTCAAAAGTAAAACATTTTGAAAGCCTGGTCTATGATATGTCGCCAAAAGGTTACAATTATAATAACGTAGTGGAAAAACTCATAAATTTGTCGCGTTGAACGTCTCTAAATATGAGGATTCTACCCATTCTAAATTTATTTAGAGCCACAAAGTACCAAATGAACGTCTCTAAAACATGAAGATTGGT
>BQNB010149502.1:0-13782 GCA_026074375.1 Tanacetum coccineum | reverse complement strand
TCTAGACTATCCTTACTATATATATTTTATATTTTATTATATATTATATGTATTTTAAGGTGTGGTTTGGACGGATCAGGCGTATCTACTCATTTTCAAAGACTATATATAGAAGACTCAAAAACGAGTTTTCAGTGTGCAAAATCATATTCTCTATACCATAAACATAAAAGTCGATTTTCTGAAGCGACGAAGAGCAGCCAAAGTCAAGCATCAAAACTAATTCCATAGAAGACACCGTGTAATTCCTATACTCTTGTAATCATTTGATTTTTGGTATCGTTCGTTAACTCAGTTAGTTTACCTTAGTTGTTTGATTATACTTGTATTATTACAATGGTTATGGGCTAATACCCTAGGGTATTAACCATCTTAATGAAGATTCAATGTTTGGTTTGTTTAATCTCGATTGCTTAATTTATCGTTGATTGTTTAATTATGTTTATCACCTTATACTTGTCTATGTGCTTGAATATATGACCTATTATTCAACTGGGTCTAGTGAGACTTACCAAGTGATCTAGATATTGGGATATCTCTCCATATCGTGTTTTATATATCTGGACCAATAGGATCACAAATAATGTCCTATCTTTACATTTAGATTAGTGAGCTTAGTTGGACTGGCAGGTGACCTTTCGACCCAACGAGTACGTTCTTAAATCAATTGGTAAAAACTTGGACAGTGGACTACCAGTATATGAAATGTTGTCAAGCAGTAAGTGGGTAAAGTCCCAATGGGCTAGGGTTTAACAATATCACAATTGCTTTAATCCCTAAGATAGATTATAATTAAACTAAAGGATGCTTTATGCGGATGCGTTAATTGTGACAGGATTCAACGTGTCTAGGTCTTAAGAAGAAGTCCCGCCTAAGTCTTAAGAATGATATGCCACCTCGAGATAAGCACTCATTGCACTAAACAAACAAACCAATGCTTAATCGGATTTAATATGGCTAATATAATTTTCTATCATTTGGCTTGACCGCTCTTTTATCTATAGACTATCTTCTTGCATGATTATTGTGTATTGTATTGATTTTAGTCACCACCAAACCTGTGACAGTCTCTTAGGTTGAAACCCTCCTTTTATCATTAGAACTAGGTTTAGCATGAGTTTAACATTAATTAGAAATAACTAGACTAATTAATTATAATAAAAGATTGATAGAATATAAGGTTAACTTTCTCGCTCTTAGTGTTCGACACCCTACTTACCATGAAACTTCATCTTGACCGGGTACACTGGCCGTTAAAGTGTTGTTTTAGGATAAGTCGGCTAAATATAAATTTAAAACTTGGTAATCAATAAATAAAACCTACACGATAGCACATTAAGTTTTTGGAGCCGTTGTCAGGGAGTGAGAATTGTTTAATCTCTATTTTATTTGTATTTTTAACCCTTAACTTAGAATAACTTAATTAGCATAATTTAATTCTGATTGTGTGATTAATTATGTGTTTAATTGTGTGCATTATTTAATTTTTTTTCAAAGTACTTTGTTCTGGTTGAACACCTCATACGGCGTATCCACCAGTTGGATACGATGTATCAAACTTTCTACCCAGATACAACGTATTAATTTCTACAATCTAAACAACGTACCATGTTCTTCTAAACAATACGACGTATTTTGCAACTTCAATATGACGTACTGACCTTCAGAAAATCCATACGGTGTATTCAAATCAATTGAATACGGCGTATCGATCACTTGATACAGTAGCAGTCGTAATTTTTCGTATTTGATTTCTTGTTTTCTGTGTTCTCTCCCCTGAGGGCACGTCTTATTGATCATTTGTGCTTATTCTTAAAAAACCGTTTGACAAAAACAGGAACTATGAAAAAAACCTGCCTCTGATGATAACCTTAATGGTTCGTATGATACAACACGTGAACTCAACAAGAATACTAAATTTAAGATTGGAGACGAATTTGTGAAAATACTACATGATAATGCCTTCAATGGAATTGACAGGGGGCGACGTTATCAAACACATTTCAAAAGTACTAGAAATATTCAAATGGATTAAGATTCCTAATGTGGACAAAAATCAACTTCGGTTGCACGTTTTTCTAATTTTACTTAGTGGTCATGCAAAGGGATGGTGGGATAATGAGGTAAACGGTACAATCACTACTTGGAACGAATTGGGTGAGAAATTTTTTCTTAAATATTATCCTCTATCCCATACTTTCAATAGTAAAATCCCAGATACCTTGGACAACGGGACCGACTATCTTGGATTTTTAAATTGGCTGGTATCGAAATTCACACCAATTTAAAAATTATTGGAACATGGATAGAAACACTAAGAACGGACTATGGAATTTTTATGTTAAGGAATGTAATGATAAGGGATCAATAAGCGACACCGAACCAAGTAAAAATGAATGCGACGAACCCTACAATAAAAACCCAAAAATAATTCCTGTTCTGACTCATTCTTTTAGCCATATTTGGATGCACAAGAAGGGAATGAAATCTATAATTTTGAAGAAAGCAATCAGTATTCCCTTCAAATACCAAAGCCTGCTGAGTGCGACATCAGGAATCCAAATGAACTGTGCAAATCTGAAGAATTTACGGTCATCCGATACTCGATTGGGTCTGATGAAGAATTCATTACCCTCTTTCCAAGCAAATATAACACTTGCGAAAAGACCCATGGGAGCATGTCTTGCATCTACCATGACCTCTTTAATAAGAAACATCACGGATGGCACGTGAAGTGCACCAAGTAGAGGAATAAAGAAGCAAAGAAGAAAAAGTCTAAATTAAATACTAGCTGAAAGAAAAGTGCTTACCGAGAGACAACCTGGCTGTTTTTAATTGTTTGTCTTCCCAGACATTTCATACGGAGTATAGAACCCCTATGGATATGCCGTATGGACCTGTCTGGACGTTATCAGACTTTAATTTCTGTATTTAAATTCTTGCAACTTTAAACCATTTTGTTTCTACAGGATGCAATACGGCGTATCCTTGGGTTTGGGATACGGCGTATTGACTACCTATACAGTATGTGTGTTTACTTTTCTGCATTATAACCATTGTAAAACCGAGATAGAAATTGCATGTTTTGTCTTCTAAACTTTTATGTAGGACCTTGCTGTAAAGAAATCGACTAATTGGTGATGGTATACTCTGGAAAAAGATGTGTGTTGAACTCATACGGGCATTCTGACGCCTCTTCAACACACTTTTGCTCAAGAACTTAAATTGGAGAATTATGAGTGTGTCGGTGATGTAGTGGACTTTAGAACTTGGCTTGGTATATCACTCGAGACCACAATGATGAGTACTATGGACTTAGATGGAGTAACCTATTTAACTGGTAAATTATTAGGAATACACCAAAATGCCTACATGTTGTGTTATTAACTAACTACACTGGTTAGTTAACCCCCGTGTAACCCTTTGCTTACTCTCACTATAAGAGTAAGATACCCTTAGAAAAAACCTATTGAGCCATTCATGTCCTTTTCGCGCCAAATGTCTATTTCGTTACACCTTTACACCTTAGCTTACCCTGTAGATTAAGCCTATTAATCAAAGTTGCTAGTTGCTTTTGTGTATAGTTTTGTAGTTCTTGTATTAAAGTGAAATTTTCTATCTCTGGTTAGGTCGGGAAATTGCACAATGCAATGGGAATGTAAAAGTATGTAGCTCGTGTATTTTGGTACCTTCACAATTATGTTCTATATCCAAAGACTAAGTGTTTAAAGAAAATTATCCGGATAAATTACGATGATGGAGACGGTGAAATTACACCGAGACTTGTTATGTTAAAAAATAGAAAAATAGAAAACCGCAGCAAAAAAAGAAGGAAGGAATGAAGATAAGCGTTTCATTGAGCTTAAACCGATAAATTACTTGGAGGATCGATTATTCGTTGATATGTGGTAAAATTCAACGATGTATAGTTTTGTATAAAGTGGCCGATATAACCAATTGCCTTGTAAAAGTTTGTAAAGTATGGGATGATTGGGAAGTTGATCATTATGGGAACACCAACTTAGGTTGTCTTTGTCACTCTATGATCGAGACGTTTGTATATATTTCTAAGTATTTATCATGGGAACGATCGGGAAAGTTACTAGCACCTGTATACCTTATTTGTTCAGGTTTAATCTATTTATTTTGTGAATTTTATTTAACAACAATTTATTTCCCTTTCCTAACAATTAACCTTGGGTTTTACTTGAACAATGATGTGATCGAGTCATGCATGTCTATTCCGTCGTTACGGCCATGTATGCGTGATTCAGCTGCCTTGTTGGTTTATTACTTTTGGTAAAAGTTAGAAGATCCATACCCTATATCACTCTACTATTCCTACTCTTTAGCTTATTCGAGTTAAGGTTTGAATGCAGTCATATATGTCTATCCCATCGTTACGGGTGTGTATGTATGGTCTTTGTCACCTTTTCTGGAATATTGGTATCGGTAGAGTCTAGGTAGAGTGATCCAACCCATTAAGCCTATTAACCTAATTTACCTTTTAAAACTTGTTACTCCTTAGCTCTAGTGGTGGAGATGCGTATCCTTGACAAGCATATGATTGAAAACTAATCATGACCGAGCAAATGAGCGTACCTATTAAATGTTACACCCAATATTAGTTGAGTGATCTGAGTGTTTTCATTTCCCATATTTCGTAAGGTGCTTGGTTTTGTACAAGTGATTTAATGAAAGAATGCTTAAAGGAAAAATCCTTAACTTCGGTTAGGATACATTTTCAATAAATTTCTAGAGTCTACTTGAGGACAAGTAGGATTCAAGTGGGGGGATATTTGATGACATCAAATAACGTTACTTTTATAATATCATTTATCCCAAATAAATTACTCACTTTTATATAATTATTGCAAGAATTATTACTTAATTGCTTAAGGTTGTTAATTGTAGTAATTATGGAGTACATTGTGAAGACAAGCTAAAAGGCGTACATTTTTAGCTTAAATGATGATATTTGAAGATTGCTTATTTCTAACTACATACGTCAAATCCAGCAAAGAAGATACGTCATATCAGCGCCTGGACTTCACAAGAAAACGCGTACGTTTAATACCCAATACGGCATATCCTGTTGACTACATACGCCGTATCCAGCTGGTCAAACAATCAAAGATCCTGAATTAAATGTAATTGAAGACAGTTATTACTGATTGATTGCAAACGTAGTGCGCACTCAAAGGAATTCACCCCAATACATCGTATTGACCTTACTCAATACGGCGTATCCACTCATTTTCATAGACTATAAATAGAAGACTCAAAAACGAGTTTTCAGTGTGCAAAACCATATTCTCTATACCATAAACATAAAAGTCGATTTTCTGAAGAGACGAAGAGTAGCCAAGGTTAAGCATCGAAACCTAATTCCATAGAAGACACCGTGTAATTCCTATACTCTTGTAATCATTTAATTTTTTGCATCGTTCATTAACTCGGTTAGTTTACCTTGGTTGTTTACTTGTATTATTACAATGGTTATGGGCTAATACCATGTGTATTAGCCATCTTAATGAAGATTCAATGTTTGTTTTGTTTAAATCTCAATTGCTTAATTTATCATTGTTTAATTATGTTTATCACCTCATACTTGTCTATGTGCTTGAATATGCGACCTATCATTCAACTGGGTCTAGTGAGACTGACAAAGTGATCTAGATACTGGGATAGCTCTTCATATCATGTTTTATATATCTAGACCAATAGGATCACAAATAATGTCCTATCTTTACCTTTAGATTAGCGAGCATAGTTGGACTGGCAGGTGACCCTTCCACCCAACGAGTACGTTCTTATTCAATTGGTAAGGACTTGGACAGTGGACTACCAGTATATAAAATACCGTCAAGCAGTAAGTGGGTAAAGTCTCGATGGGTTAGGGTTTAACAAGATCACCATTGCTTTAATCCCTAAGATAGATTATAATTAAACTAAAGGATGCTTTATGCGGATGCATTAATTGTGACAGGATTCAACGTGTCTAGGTCTTAGGATGATGTCCCGCCTAAGTCTTAAGAATGATATGCCGCCTCAAGATAAGCACTCATTGCACTAAACAAACAAACCAACATTTAATCGAATTTAATATGGCTAATACAGTTTTCTATCATTTGGCTTGACTGCTCTTTTATCTTCTAATTATCTTCTTGCATGATTATTGTGTATTAAATTGATTTAAGTTGCCACAAACCTGTGCCAGTCTCTCTGGCTGAACCCCCCCGCCCTTTATCATTAGAACTAGGTTTGTCATAGGTTTAACAAATAACATAGAATTAACTAGACTAATTAATTAGATTAAAATACTGATAGAATATAAGGTTAACTTTCTCGCTCTTAGTGTTCGACACCTTACTTACCATGAAACTCCATCTTGACCGAGTACACTATCGTTAAAGTGTTGTTCTAGGATAAGTCGGCTAAATATAAATTTAAAACTTGGTAATAAATAAATTCAACCTATATGACAACACATCAAGTTTTTGTTTTTGGCCGTTGTCGGGGAGTGAAAATTGTTTAAACTTTATTTTATTAGTATTTTTAACCCTTAACTTAGAATAATTTAATTAGCATAATTTAATTCTGATTGTGTGTTTAATTGTGTGTTTAATTATTTGTTTAAATTTCTACATTATTTAATTGTTTTCAAAGTACTCTGTTCTGGTTGAACCCATGATACGGCGTACCCACCAGTTGGATACGATGTATCAAACTTTCTACCCAGATAACAGCGTATTGATTGTTGCAGTCTAAACAACATATCATGTTCTTCCAAAAAAATGGCGTATTATGCAAACTCAGTACGACTTACTGACCTTCAGAAGATCGATATGGTGTATTCAAATCAATTGAATACGACGTATCGATCACCTGACACAATAGAAGAAACGAATTTGGATTTCGTGTATAATTTTCTGTATCCTTTCTTTTCAGAGCCTATCCTACCAATTTATTGTCCTCTGTTTCAGGTGATGCATGACAAGGAGTTCCACTAAGGAACTATTTACACCTTTGGAAAACCCGAAAAGAGTATTTCGTTCAAAAAGGAGGCTTTTCGAGACACCTGGTCTTATAGAATTGAATTCACCCAAATTTGATTTGTTTTCTGACATCGAAGAACGTTTAGAAGAAGAAGGTACAGAAGAAATGACGAAAACAATGGAACAATACATGAGCAAGACCCGTAGGGATTATGGGTCCGGCATTACTAGGCCCAAGATCAATACTGATACCCACTTTGAATTGAAGGGCAATTTCTCAAAGAACTTCGCGATAATACTTTTAGTGGTTTAGAACACGAAGATGCAAACAAACACATTGAAAAAGTTTTGGAGATTGCTGACTTATTCCACATCTAAAACATAACTCAAGATCAAATCATGCTTTGAGCTTTCCCTGTATCCCTAACTGAAGCCGCAAGCCGTTGGCTCATGAGCGAACCAGCTGGTTCAATTCTAACTTGGGAAGTCCTGAAATCGAAGTTTCTAAGAAAATAATGTCCACCTGCCCGTACTGCAAAGAAAATGAAGGAAATAAACAACTTTTAGCAAGAACCAGATGAAAGCCTTTTCTGAGCTTGGGAAAGTTTTAAAAAACTTTTGATGAAATGTCCTCAACACTATTTGACTGATATGTAGAAGGTAATCTTGTTTTATAACAAGATGGATGTTCCAACTAGACAAATCCTTCATTCAAAAGGTGTCATACCAACTAAGACAGCTGCAAATGCGAAAATAGCCATCCAAGAGATGGCCGAATACTCTCAAAAATGGCACAATGGAACATCAAGAACCAGAAGTACTAAAACTTCTAACGGATTGGCTGCTATCCAGGCTTAACTCAATAGTCTCGGGAGAGAAATTAAGAAGGTAAACGAGAAGGTATACGCTGCTTAGGTTGGATGCGAACTATGCAAGGGACCACATTACACCAAAGACTGTCCACTCAAAGAAGAAGGGAAAACCCTTGAAGAAGCTTACTATACGTAGTTTGGTGCACCCTACTAACGTGGAGGACAATATAGAGCAGCAGGGCCAGGATTCCACCAATGAAACAACAGAAACTCTTCGTACCCCGATTGAAAACAAACTATAAAGGAATCGCTGACCAAATTCATGGCTGAATCAGCAAAGAGACACGAGGAGAACTCGAACATAATCAAAGAAATTCAAGCTTCTACCGATGCAGCTATCAGAAATCAAAGAGCTTTAATTAAGACCTTGGAGATTCAGATTGGACAGATGAGCAAAGTCTTACAAGAAACAGGATTCGGAAGTCTGCCAAGCTCAATGGAAATGAACCCAAGGGATCACGTCAAATATATTTCAACTACTAAAGCTGATTCAACTAGGATACACCGTTTCGGATCAAGTCCATACGTCGTATCGAACTCACAGATCAGTAACATATATTCTAAAACAGTTCCCTTTCCTAGGCGACTACATGATTACTGCTGTGATGAGTGGAAGGAGGCACGTGAACTGGAGATTCTGGAAACCTGTTCAATTAGGACCACACTTCATGACAACAACTTGCCTCAGAAAGAATAGGAACCAGGAAGGTTTACTCTACCTTGTTTTATTCATAATGTTTGTTTTAATAAAGCCCTTGTTGACCTAGGAGCAAGTGTAAGTGTTATGCCATTCTCTACCTACACCAACCTTGGTTTAGGAGATTTAATTCACACTAGGTTAATTGTTGAACTGGCTGACAGAACAATTAAACATCCAATGGGTATTGCTGGAAATGTGCTAGTTAGGATTGGTAAATTTATTTTCCTCATAGACTTTATTATCTTGGACATACTCGAGGATGACGATGTCCCTTTGATCCTCAAATGACCTTTTTTATCTACCGCCCATGCCAAGATAGATGTTTTTAAAAGAAAATTACTCTAAGGGTTGGGGAAGAGAAAATTGTTTTCAAAAGCATTAAACCAGCCACTATCATAATTAGGAGGGTCTATATGTTAAGAACGAATCTTGATTTCAAAACAGAGCTTATAGGAGAGGCTGTTAGTGAATCATTCGACCCACACTATGGTGATTATATTGAATTAAATGATTTGGATATGCCTCTAGGACCTAGGATGAACCAAGATAATGAATTTGAACCAACCATTGATGAAGGCATTATTGTCAATGACCCCACTAACAAATGTTGTTACAAAATGAAAATTTCTTGCATGATTGGGTATAAACATGTTATTGCTGACTTTCTCCTTATCTTGTCCATTAATATGATGACCAACCACTTTTATAATTCTATAACTAAGGGAAAAAATGATCATGGAGGGAAGGAACTAGCCAGAACTTTGATAGACATACCTATTTCCGTTAGGAATTTTTCTATTATTTCAGGTTTCACGATCATTGACGATATGTATGTAACAAGTGGTGTTGTGCTCGACATGCCGTTTTGCAAGAAGTTTGTGTCATATCAAAAAATTATGGAGAAATTCTCATGAAGGGTTGAGTGTGAGCGATCAAATGAAGAATGAAGCTGAGAATAAAAAGTCTAACTCTAAAGACTGGCTGAAAGAAAGTGCTTACAGGGAAGAAAACCGACTATTTGTAATTGTTTATCGTTTCTAAATTTTGATTGTTTGCTGAGTCTGTCTTCCCAGACATCCCATACGGCGTATCGAACCTCTATGGATACGCCGTATGGACCGGTCTGGACGTTATCAGACTTTAATTTATGTATTTAAATTCCTGCAACTTAAACAATTTTTCATACAGGCTGCAATACGGTGTATCCTTGGGTTTGGGATACGGCATATTAACTCCCTGTACAGTATGTGTGTTTATTTTTCTGCATTGTAAACATTGTAAACCCGAGATAGAATTGCACGTTTTGTCTTCTATAACTTTTATGCAGGAACTTGCTGTAAAGAAATCGACGAATTGGTGACGGTATACTCTAGAAAAAGACGTGTGTTGAACTCATACGAGCATTCTGACGCCTCTTCAACACACTTTTACTCAAGAGCTCAAATTGGAGAATCATCCCGAGTAAAATATCAGGGGAGTTCCTCGTTCTAATCTATCTCTCATTTTCTTTAATTGTTTTATCTATACAACGAGGACGTTGTATAAATTAAGTGGGGGGATGGAGAATTAGAACGCCTACTTGTCCTTCTTTTTACAAATAATATGCTATATGCTTAAAATTTTGTGATTTGATGTATTACTATGTGAACACTCATCATATTGTGTCACGCTTGATCGACAATTTGATACGAAACATTTTAAGATTTTAAAAAGAAACGTATTCACCCTCCTCCTTTACGATTTCTACAAATTCTACAAAATTATGAGTGTGCCGATGATGTATTTGACTTTAGAACTTGGCTTGGTATATCACTCGAGACCACAATAACGAGTACTATGGACTTAGATAGAGTAACCTGTTTAGCTGGTAAATTTCTAGGAATACACCAAAAAGCCTATATGTTGTAATATTAACTAACTACACTGGTTAGTTAAAACCCCATATAACCCTTTGTTTACTCTCACTTAAGAGTAAGATACCCTAGAAAAACATGTTGAGCCATTCTTGTTTATCACCAAAATATTTATTTCGTTACACCTTTAGACCTTAGCCTACCGTGTAAATTAAGCCTATTAATCAAAGTTGCTAGTTGCTTTTGTGTAAAGTTTTGTATTTCATGTGTCAAAGTGAAATTTTATATCTCTGGTTAGGTTGGGAATTGCACAATGCAATAGGAATGTAAAAGTATGTAGCTTGTGTATTTTGCTACTTTCGCAATTATGTATTATGTCTGAAGATGAAGTGTTTAAAGAAAAAATTATCCGGATGAATTATGATGGTGAAGATGGTGAAATTACACCAAGATTCGTATTGTTATGTTAAAAAAAATAAAAAATGGAAAAATAGAAAACCACAGCAAAAAAGAAGGAAAGAATGAAGATAGTCGGTTCATTGAACTTAAACCGATAAATTACTTGGAGGATCGATTATTCGTTGATATGTGGTAAAAATCAATGATGTATAGTTTTTGTATACAAGTGGTCGATATCACCACTTGTCTTGTAAAAGTATGTATAAGTAGGGATGATTGGGAAGTTGACCGTTATGGGAATGCCAACTTAGGTTGTCTTTGTCATTATATGATCGAGAAGTTTGTGTATATATTTCTGAGTCTTTATCATGGAACGGTCGGGAAAATTACTAGCAACTATATACCTTATTTGTTCAGGCTTAATCTATTTGTTTTGTGAATTTTATTTAACAACAATTTATTTCTCTTTTCTAACAATTAACCCTTGGGTTTTACTCGAACGAGGATATGATCGAGTCATACATGTCTATTCCGTCGTTACGGCCATGTATGTGTGATTCAGCCACCTTGTTGGTTTATTACTTTTAATGAAAGTTAAAAGATCCATACCCTATATCACTCTACTATTCCTACTCTTCAGCTTATTTCTTAGTTAGGTTTGAATGCAGAAATACTTGTCCTATCCCATCGTGATTGGTGCAAATATAGGGTCTTGTCACCTTTTCTGGAATATTGGTTATCAGTAGAGTTTAATATAGTGATGCCCACCCATAAGCCATGAACCCAATTTACCTTTTAAACTTTTACTCCCTTAGCTCAGTGTGGAGATGTTGTACCTGCCAAGCATATGATAGAAAACTAATCATGACCAAACAATTGAGCGTACCTATTAAATGTTACCACCTAGATTAGTTGAGCGATCTGAGTGTTTTCATTTCCCATATTTTGTGAGGTTCTTGGTTTTGTATTGATGATTAAATGAAAGAATGCTTAAAGGAAAATTCCTTAACTTCGGTTGGGATACATTTTCAATAAATTACTAAAGTCTACTTGAGGACACCTAGGATCAAGTAGGGGATATTTGATGACATCAAATAATATTACTTTTATAGCATCATTTATCCCAAGTAAATTACCCAATTTTATATAATTATTGCAAAATTTTTACTTAATTGCTTAAAGTTGTTAATTACGGTAATTATGGAGTACATTGTAAAGATAAGCTAAAAGGCGCACATTTTAGAGCTTAAATGATGATATTTGAAGTTTGCTTAATTCTGACTACATATGTCGTATCCAGAAAAGAAGATACGACGTATCAGCACCTGGACTTCATAAGAAAACGTGTTTGTTCAATACCCAATACGGCGTATCTTGCTAATTAAATACGCCGTATCTAGCTAGTCAAACAATCAAAGATCCTACAATAAATGTGATTGAAGACAGTTATTACTGATTGATTGTGAAGTAGCGCGCACTCCAAGGAATTTACCCCAATACGCTATATTAACCTCACTCAATACGACGTATCAGCTCATTTCCAGAGCCTATAAATAGAAGACTCAAAAATGAGTTTTTAGTGTGCTTAATCATATTCCCTATACCATAAACATAAAAGTCGATTTTCTAAAGAGACAAAGAGCAGCCAAGGTCAAGCATCGTGTAACAACCGTGACTTGAGCAGGTTAGTCAAACCATTAGTGTTGACTTATGTGTCTGTTGCAACGTACGGTTTATGTGATTTTATGTGTTATACGTGTTTATATGTGTTTGTGTGGGATATGTGAGATTGGATAATCAATCCATTGAGCGTGATCGTCTCATTAGGATTGGATTTGTGTTAAAATTTGTTGAGTTCATTTTGTTCACTTTTGAGTGACGAGGAAATGGTTATTGAGATTTTAGCATTTTTGTGTTAAATGTGTAAGTATTTATACGTATACGTATTTTTGTGTTAGTAATTTAAGATAAGTTTAGGTTTTAGAGGTTAAGTTAAGAGAAATGAGTTATTTGATGGAGAAATTTCATTTTTATCACTTATAGTGATAATGGAATTGAATTAGTATTTTGAAAGAATTGTTTTGGTTAATAAGTGGTTGTCTAGGTGATGGATTAAAATGTGAAGCGTGTCATTTGTGAAAGAAATGAGTTTGTTAAAATATGAGAGTTTTTGTTAAACTTTCCATATATATAAAGTGAATTTGGAAATGAAAAGTTATTTTTAGAAAGCGTAAAACGTAGGTTTTCCGAAAGAAGGTTTTGGAGATAGTTTATGGTTTTTATAAATTATCAAACTTCAAGTTCTTTTAGTAAATAATAAAGGAAAAGAAGTCCAAGTTTGGCTCAAACTTGTAGAAAGGGTTATCCATTAGGCCTATATAAGCAAACCAAGGATTAGAAAATATATTTTTTTTCTCCCCCTTGCTCCTTGGTCGATCGAATCCTCAAGAGAAAGAAAAAAAAGTTTTTTTTATCAAGTTATTAAGGTAATCATTCTATTCCTAGTTTAATCTTTTTAGTTATCATGTTAATTTATGTAATCTAAACATGATGGATTAAGTTTTATCATAAAATTTAATTAGGTTTTCTTAATTAGGGTTTAGTCTACTGTAATTAATGGTGAATTAATGATTAGGGTTCATAATTGTAAGTGGTTATGAGTTTTAATGAGGAATTAGGGCTTGAATTATGCGTTTTGGTGTTTAATTAATGAGCAGAATTTAGGTCAGATTGTTGGGCGAATATCTCCATGATGGAGAATGCAAAACATGAGGAGGGTTACCAAAGGATATATAGGGGAAGAAATTGGGTTATTTCCTAGTATGATTACTTCACCTCTACTTGAACCTTCACCTACACCTTCATCTTCACCATCCAGGATCACATCATCACCTTCACCATCATCTGAACCTTCCACTGCACCTACCTTTGAACCTCAACCTTCACCTGATGCAGAGTAC
>BQNB010149501.1:0-16161 GCA_026074375.1 Tanacetum coccineum | reverse complement strand
GTATACGTATAAACGTTTATTAATAAATATCCATATTTATTAAGCCGTGGTTTAACTTGTTATAGTATTTGATAAATATATAACTCGTCCGATTCGTTAAGTGTTTACAAAAATCACTTTCGTTTACAAAATACACTTAGGTTTTCCAAAATTTACAAAACAGCTCTTCTAGTTTATGAAAGTGTAACATTTACACTTTAGTCCCTTAAGTTATCACTTGTACACATTTGGTTCTCCAACTTTACAGGGTACACTTTAGGTCCTTATAGTTTCCAATAGTCCCTAAAGTTCCAGAATTAGCAAAAACAGTCCCTATACTTTTGAAATCAACCTTTGACAGTTTTGACCCTATAGTTTACAAATTTGCACTTTTAGTCCCTTAACTTCTAAAAATCGCATTTTTAGCCAGATTAAGTTCTAACAAGTGGCATTTGGGTTTTAATAGACTACAGTAAGCCATCTCATTTGGGTCAGCTTATAAATAAGCTCGGACGAGCTTATTTTGGCTTATTGGGCTTATTAGGTCTGTTAAGGCCCATTAAGCTTTTTAATGGTTCAATTAAGTTTCCAAAAGTACATAAGTCTTTGTTAAGCTTATTTAAGTTATAATTATCAGTTTGGCTTATTAATAAGCTCGGATGAGCTTATTTGGGCTCGTTGGCCCAATAACCTTAACCGAAAGTCAACCAAAAGGCCCATGAGGGTTTCCTTATTGATTCCAACTTATTTTTATAACTCACTAAGCTTATTAGGGCCTGTTTAATCTGTTTTTATTGTGTGGCTTATTCAATAAGCTGCTAATCTCGAAATTGAGCTTATTGGGCCCGTTATGAGCCCGGTAAGAGTTTTATTCATTTGGGCTTGCTTCCTTTGGGTCCAATAACTTTTCTAGGGTCATTAAGAAGCTTATAAGCTGTTTGAGCTCACAAATAAGCCGTCTTAACTTATATAAGTCCACCAATAAGCTGTCCAAGCTTATTGTGAGCTTATTTGCTTGACTTGGGCTTGTTAGTGGGCTAGTAAGCCCATTAAGGGTACGGGTTGCTATTCTAAAGTATTTTAGGGTCCATGCGAAACTAATAAGCACTCCTAGCACCTTGGTAAGCTTGTAGAGCTTATTTATAAGCCGAATGCTTATGGTCGTGTCCTGTTGGGCCTAGTTTGGGTCGTTCGTGGCCATTGGGCCCAATATCCATGTGAATCAAATAAGTACTATAGACCTCTAAATAAGCTCATAGAGCTTATTATTAAGCTAAAGCTTCGATGTACGTGGTCTATTGGGTTCGGACATGGGCCATTGGGCCCGATAGGGTCTAATTGGTTTATTAAGATTTCTTGTGGGATTTCGTTAGGTCCTCTAGTACCAAAACAACGTGCCTAGCATTTCTTAATCGCAACAAACAACATGCAAATATTTAAGAGCCTAGTATACTCCTTCCCTAGCCACGTCATTGCATTTTCTTTGAAAGTTTACGTGTAGACTTCACGTGATCAAGTAGAACGAAACCATGATTCTCATTGGTTCTCATTCGTGTATATTAAAGGGAACATTTAAGCCTTAACTAATTAGTTAACCGTATATTAATCATGATAACACCACACAAGCCTAAGTACATACAATATGGGTGCGTAAACCATGCATGGGTCGAACCATGCATGTTCATGTTCACGTATGTTGTATAATCGTGACTTATCAACTAGACATGAATATTACAATTTGAAGTATGACAAGAATGGCTTAATGTCGAGACTTACAATGGTCCTAGCGTCTTGGTTTTGGATATTATGAAGCACGCACGAAAGGTTTACACCCAAATGTGTATTACCCTAAGCTTAAAAGCTTATATACCTAACTTCCTTAGCTCGTGTTTCCCCTTTAAACCCTTATACTCGATCCTAAATGCTTCCTTATGTCCTCAGAGTGAATGTGGTTCGTGTATGGGTTTGGTTATAATGTAGCCGAATGGAATAGAGAGTAAATGAGGGAGGTTTATCTTAGAGAGAGTTTAAGAGTCTTGGAAATGTATTATGTGAACTTATGAGTGGTATTTATAGGCACATTTGCTAGTTGATCTTCCTTGGTTCCCTCTTAACTAGAAACGAGCCAACATGGGTGGTTTTAGGGAGTTCTAGTTAGTTACACATGGTTTTAGGCTAAACCACCCAAGTACAAGCTTTAATTAGCCAAGTGATGTACAAGATTTAGCTAGATTAGGAAATCTTAAGGATTTGTGTGATTACATGCATGTAGCCGCGGCAAGGAGGGGCAAATGGGATCCTAAGTGGTCTTTAACCATTGTGTAATATGTTAACTAGGAACATTAAGTACAAGTATTAATTAAACAAGGTTTGTACAAGTACTTAGAGATCATTAGTAAGATTTTTAGGTGATCTTTGGTACTCATTTTCGGCTATAGTGGGTTTTACACAAGAATTGATTTAATTTTTGTGTTAAGGTTTTAAAAGTGGGTATTGGTTTGAGTCTAGGTAAGTCTAGGTATTTCCGGGGCATGTCCAAATGTATTTTATTGCGAAACGTAGCCCTTTTACGCGACCAATAAAAATAAAATACGCAAAGTTAATAATTATCTTCTTAATAATTATTTATTACTTGGTTGATGCAAACCTTAATTTATTTGATGAACGTTTACATTAATTGATTATTTCTAGTCTACGCGATTTAACTTAAAAGTAACTATTAAAAGTAAACGCGTGTCGGACCAAAATAAATAGTGACGAATAATAGATGTCGTAGAATGACCTGAAATTGAGAAATGTTACACTTTGGTTTCATGATTCAATGTGTTTATTATATGTTATATGATTAAATGTGCTTATAAAAACTCTATAGGGCTTGCTACAAATAAACCACCAAAATAAAATACCCTCATAAAAATTCTAAGAAAAATCGATTTTCTGTGAAAAATGGAACCAACAGTGGGCGGCCCCTTAATTCATCAAGGCCGGCCCCCTTAATTTTAAGGGGACCGCCCATAGATTTTCACGGGTAAAACAGTATTTTTTTCTGCTTTTTGCCCTCTTTTACCTTGTATCAGCTATACTTGCCCAGAATGCTCGAACAAAATTTGGAATACCCTAAACTTATTCAAATTCATTCCATTTTCAAACAAATCTCTTCTTATAAATTCCCTCCTAATGCATATCACCAATTCACATCTCCCTCATTTCATCACAACCACCATAAACTCCATGGCCTCCACTACGAGCACTCTATTTCCAATGTCTCCAAAAAGACCAAAAATCAAAAAAATACCCCCAAAAAACCAATCATAACTATTTCATTCCACTAAAACAATTGTTTGTTGGATTAACCCAAGATGACACAAAAACTCCATCACCCAAACTTCCAATTTCATCACCTAGTGCTCCTAATGCACCCTCCAAAACACCATCAACCAAAGACACTTCTTCATCTTCAATTGATTACATACCCAAATCACCAACCTCATCAACATCACTTTCACCAAATGGTTACTTGAACCCACCAACATCTCCTCCTCCAAGGGTTTCTCCACCACATCTAACTTAAGAAAATGCATCAATGGACATCACTCTCACTCTTTCCCCAATTACCCCACTTGATGTCTAATTTGATACTCCATCACCTTCACCACCTATCATTGAGCATCCTATTCCTTGGAATTTACTTGAAGCACATGGTAACTCATGCCTTTGTTGTATCCACAACCGAACCCTCATCTTTGGGTTAAGAGATGAACTTCAATATATGTTTTCATATATTGAACATATGCTCTCACAACCACCAATCATCATCACACCACCTCCACCATCCTCCCTAAACTAAACATACTCTATGTTTAGTCTCTCAAATAATTGATCAATCATCATTTTGTAAGCAAGTCCTCTGAAGCTTTACTAGTTATAGGACTTTTTGTAGTTTTAATTTTATGTATGTTAGCATGTTATTTTCCTTATGTATACATGAGTGTGTTTCACACACTATTTTAATTTTAATGAATGATCATTGTTGGTTGTATGCCATATTTTTCTTCCTTGCTACATGTTAAAAATATTTGTATTGTTCTAACCCATTTTGTAGCCAAGAAACCATAGCTCTAATCCGTGGTGCCCTCGAACGAGGGGGAGCATACATCAAGGGGGAGCACTTATTCCGTCGATTTTACTAGCAATCCTCGACGATGCCTTTTTGATTCTACAAAAAAAAGGACCAGAATGCATAAAACTCACTAAATATTGTTTAAAAAATTAATTTTACAATTTAATGAGTTTTAAATTTATGTATCATTAAAAGGGGGAGGTGCAGTAGTGTTCGCTCTCAAGATCTGGAGACATTATTTATATGGAACTAAGTGTACGGTGTTCACCGATCACAAGAGTTTGCAACACATTTTAGATCAAAAAGAGTTGAACATGAGGCAACGCCGATGGTTAGAGTTGCTAAGTGATTACGATTGCGATATTTGTTATCACCCGGGGAAAGCAAATGTCGTTGCTGATGCTTTGAGCAGGAAAGAACGAGAACCACCGTTAAGAGTTCGAGCCTTAGTCATGACTATTAGCTTGGATCTTCCCAAACAGATCTTAAATGCTCAGACTGAAGCGCGAAAACCCGAGAACATTAAAAGTGAAGACTGTAACATTTCTCATTTTCATGTCATTGTACGACTCTATTAATGATCACTAATTATTTTAGTCCGATACGCGTTTACTTTTAATATTTACTTTTAAGCTAAATTGCGTAGACTAAAAATAATCAGTGAATGTAAACGGTCACCAAATAAATTAAGGTTTACATCAACCAAGTAAGAAATAATTATTAGGAAGATAATTATGTACTTTGCGTATTTTATTTTTATTGGTCACGTAAAAGGGTTACGTTTCGCGATAAAATACATTTGGACGCACCCCGGAAATACCTAGACTTACCTAGACCCAAACCAATACCCACTTTTCATTCCTTAACACAAAATTTAATCAATTTTGGTGTCAAGTGTCCTCTATAACCGAATACATGCATACACATGCATAGGAAATCACCAAAAATCTTGCTAAGGATCCAAAAAGGACTAGTACATCACCTAACTAATTAAGACTTGTCCTAATTGTCTCAACTAACCTAATACCCAATGGTTAATGACTCACTCTCCTTGCCTTGGTCCCCTAGGCCACGGCTAAGTGTCCACAAACACACAAATCACAAGATTTTATGTATCTAAGCCTACCTTGTACATATATTGTGTAATTAAGACAAGGTACTTGAGTAGTATTACCAAAACTATGTGTAGTTAACTAAAAACCATAAAACCATCAAGCCTAGGACACGGTTTGGTTTGTTTGTGGACTAGGAAAGTTAACTAGACATCTTGCCTATAAATACTCATATATACTTACCATTTGACACTCTTGTTAACTCACACACACTCAAACAAGAGAACATATAGACCCTCCTTTGCGTCAAGTCTCAAACCGCAACCAAACACCTCCCGTTTACTCATTCGAACCAAGAGAACACAACAAGGGGGTTACATAACGAGGCCAAGGAGATATACGAGCTAAGGATTAGGTAAACCAAGCTTGGGAGCTTAGGAATAATACACGTTCGGGGTGTATACGTTCGTGTTTACCTCATACCCACGACTAGGAACTCTTGGACCATTGTAAGTCTCGAATTTAGCTTTACGTACCCTATGCCATCCATTTTTCTATTCGTGTCTAGTTGTGAGGGTCTCGTTTAGTTGTGCTTAACCTGAAAGGTATACGTGAGCATGCATGGTACGTCCCACGCATGGTTCATGTACATATAAAGTTGGGTAACACTTGTGTTGTGCAAGAAAACTAGTAAAATGCATGTACAAAAATGGCTAACGACAATCTAGGGCTTAAATATTTCGCTTACATGGGTACTTGGACATTAACGTGAACACCAACCCCCCTACATGAACGTATGTAAATATTACACGTAAACTTTTGAAGTAAATACGACATGAAGGATAAGGGACGTGTGAACAACCTTATCCAACGTATGCATGCGGCAAACACGACCCTACGCATGCTAAATAAGATCATATTTGGTTTAACTAGCTGCTAATGAGTTTTATGAAACCCTAGAGCACGTAACCGGCCTAACAACTAAGGGGGTGGGACTCGTGACTTGCCTATAAACTCTACGAGCTTATTGAGAGCCCAACGAGCTTACTAAGGTGCTAGGAGTGCTTATTAGTTTCGCATGGACCCTAAAATACCCTAGAATAACAACCCGTACCTTTAATGGGCTTACTAGCCCACCATTGAGCCCAACAAGGCCCAACGAGGGATTATTTATAAGCCACATCTTATTAATAAGCCACACGGGCTTAATCATGGTCTTGAAGAACTTATTTGCTTCACATAGGGCTTTCATTTCATTTGGAAACCCATTTGAACCCTTGATGGGCCTTCTAGCCTGTTAACGGGCCCAGCGTAGAGGTATAAGCTCACAATAAGCTGGGATCGCTTATTGGTGACCTTATGAGTGCTCAATGGGCTTATTGAACCTCAATGTACTTAATGGACTCATAGGGAAACAATCTAAAAGCCTAGGAGGACTATCGGGTCTCGTTTAGGCCCAATAGGCCCAACAGTAGGCTTATTAGCTTATCGAATAAGCTAAATAAGCAAACTAACCTTCCAAGTGCTTAACGGACTAAAACAAAGTTATTGGACCTTAATGGGCCCGAAAGCCCATTAACAGGTGCTTATTGGCTTATTCCAAATAAGCTGAAACCAAGACAGTTTAAGCTAAGTTGAAACGTATAGGAAATAAGCTAAAAAGCCAAGGGAAGCCTAGAAGGGTGTATCGGGTTAAGCTATTGGGCTTACGGGCCCAATAAGCTCGAAATAAGCCATAATAAGCTCCCCGAGCTTATTTTAAGCTCGACAGACCCACATGAGCTTATTAAAGACTTTTGGACTTATTAAAACTATAATGGATCGTTAAAACGCAAAACAGACCTTAACGGGCCCAATAAGGCCCGTTAAGCCAAAAATAAGCTCGAATAACTTATTTTTAAGCCGAAACAGCCTTGTTGGCTTATTGGGACTAAATAAAGCCAAATACCACTAGTTGGGACTTAATTGGAGTGAAAATACAATTTTCACAAGTCAAGGGACTAAAAATGTAAACTTCGAAACTTAAGGGGTTAGATTGTTATTTTTTTTGAACTGCAATAACTCCAGGGACTGTTTTTGAAACATTCTGAAACTTAGGGATTGAAGTGTAACTATAAAGACCTAAATTACAATTTTGTAAACTGGAAGGACTACTTATGTAATTAATGAAACTTGGGGGTTTAAAATGTAAATAAAGTATACTAATAAACCCAGGGGCTGTTTTGTATTTATAAGAAACCTAAGGGTGTATTTGTGAACAAAAGTGAATTAACGAAACACTTAACATAATGGTCGAACCTTAAGATATTCGGACATTAAACGGGTTTAATTAACGACGAAATAAATAAGTATATTTATTAACAATGATTTCACGCTTCTCGAGCACCATCGAAATTATAAATACAATAATCTGGTGCATCATCACACAAGTGATAACGGTATATATAAACTTAAAATGGAATTTAGTTTATACAATGAGTCGTTAGCTTAAAATGTGTAAACTAAGGCTTGACCGTACTTACTTAGGTACTTGACGGTGTGATCCACTGCTTACTTGGATATTTATTATCATTCGGAGAACTACCTACTAAGGTGAGTTCATAGCCCCATGCTTTACAATTATTTAAATGATTTACATTTCTTGGGGTGAGAACATGCTTTGTTTTACAAATTGGACGCAAGTGTACATTTTACACCATGATTACGTGTTTGCCTAAGTTACCATAACCCATTATGTCCATGATCATGAACTGTTAATTGCATAGATGTGATTGGGAATTACATTGTGTGGGCGCGAATGTTATGGATAGATCTATTAGGGATTGACAATCCCCGTTCGGGTGACTAGCTATCACTGGAAACGAACGCATACCATGTCGAATCTGGGAAGGGACACCTGTTGGCAAATTTATATTTGCATTCATATATGTCGAGCTTTAGTGTCATGAGCTTAGGAAAACGTAATTACTTTTTATGATGTTTGCATTTGTTGCTTAATCATACACTTGGAAATCTTGCGGTCCTACAATTGATTTACATAAACCTATGAATTCACCAACTTTATGTTGACGTTTTAAGCATGTTTTTCAGGTCAATAAGGCACGAGGTGCTATGATACATTGGAAGTCAATAATTGAAGAGTCAACACTTGAGATTTGGGGTCTTATTACATTTTGGGGACAATTGTTATAAACCGAAATCTTTATTTATATCGTTGAACAATTTGAAGCCATGAGCTTATGTATCAAACAAGTATTTTCTTAATCCAATGTATCTTTTTCAAACGACACGTTTAGTGGTCGTTCTCATATCTTGTGCTATTGATCCAATAATGTAACGCCCTCGGATATTCAAACATTCCGCTGCGTGTTCAGATTTGAGGGTGTGACAGATTGGTACCAGAGCCAAGGTTATAGAGAACCAGGTCAAAAGTTTTTGTCTGGACTATAACCATTTTCAAAACTGTTTTTCACAAATGGGATTTGCGAGGGACATACATGCATTACTTGTTTACGTCTAGCGCATATATGTTTACATGACATGCATTGGTTAAGCATTAGTAGGGTACTAAGTGCTTACCAAATTGATATACGTGTATATAAATGATATTACGTATATTACTATAAGGGCTTTATTATTAAAGCCTTACAGACATAGCATATCGATTTTTCTTATAAGAAATACTTATATAAGTTATTTTACTTTTTGCAGTAACCATGTCTTCTGCGACGTCTGATGTTACCTACACTTCCGTCTACACCGACTCTGAGCCCGGCAGAGCTTTCTGGGGAGCCGATGATGAGGAGGTATCGGAGGGAGGCATTCCACGGGTCATCTCTGGTCCTGAGACACAGTGTCTGATCATACCGTCTGAACATACTTTGAAAAGATATGGATCTTCTTAAAAGTAATTTTTGAGTCAGAGAAGGATTTATTCTTTTGTTGTTGCGTCATCCCTTTAGGTATAATATCACCTACCAAATAGTTTGCAAAGTCTGCGAAAAGTTTTTCTTTTAATGAATTGAATGTTTTGTAACATTCGTCATCGAAATCAAATGGAGTATCTTTTTTAAGTAAGTTGGTTAGAGGACGGGCAATTTTGAGAAGTCTTTAATGAAATGTCGGTAGAAACTGGCATGTCCTAGAAAACTTCTAATGCCTTTGACATTAGTAGGGGGTGGAAGTTTATAGATTAGGTCGATTTTGGCTTTTTCAATTTCAAGGCCTGCACCGGACACTTTGTGTCCAAGCACAATTCCTTCTTTAACCATAAAGTGACATTTTTCCCAATTAAGGACAAGATTTGCATCCTTGCAACGTTGGAGCATTTTATCAAGATTATTTAGACAATTATCGAAGGAGTTTCCAAAGACGGAGAAGTTTTCCATGAATACTTCTATTGATTCTTTGATCATGTCATGAAAGATTGCCAGCATGCATCTTTGGAAAGTAGATGGAGCATTGCATAAGCCAAAAGGCATTCGCCTGTAAGCGTATGTTCCAAAAGGGCATGTGAACATTGTTTTTTCTTTATCCATAAGATCGATCGAGATTTAGAAGTATCCAGAAAAACCATTAAGGAAACAGAAGTATTTATTTCCTGTGAGTCTTTCCAGCATTTGATCCATGAATGGCAACGAAAAGTGATCTTTTGTTGTTGCTTCATTGAGTTTACGATAATTGATGCATACTCGCCAACCCGTAACGGTTCTTGTTGGGACAAGTTCATCTTTTTCGTTTGTAAATACTGTAATACCACCTTTCTTTAGTACACAGTGGATGGGGCTTACCCAAGGGTTATCGGCGATTGGATAATAATACCAGTATCGAGAAGTTTAACAATTTGTTTTTTAACAACTTCTTGCATGTATGGATTTAATCTTCTTTGTTTTTTAACAACTGGTTTTTTGTCTTCTAAGAGTTGTATTTTGTGGTTATAGAAAGACAGACAAATACCAAGAATATATGTGGTTTTCCAAGCAAAGGCTTGTTTGTGACTTTTAAGAACATATACTAGTTTCTCTTTGTTTTGTTTAGAAAGCTTAGATGGTATGATCACAGGAAGAAAAGAAGGTTCTTCCAAGAATGCATATTCTAGATGATCAGGAAGTTGTTTGAGTTCAAGATCCGTAGGAGATTCTTCAAGAGTTGTTTTGATTTTATGATCGGTATCAAAGGTGATTTTTTTAAATGGTATTTCATATTTATAGGAATCAGATTTAGAATTTTTTTCGACAGTCATTGCCATGAATTCATCGAATTCGGCAAAGAGTTTTTCTTCGTGAGGAGTTCCCTCGATGGAATAAAAGATTTTACTAACTTCATCGAGAAGAGCTTCAAAAACTTCTTCTAAGATTTCATCAATGCTTGTTGGGAATTATATTTGAGTTGATAAGACAAAACAATGAAACAAAGGGTCTAAGTCGTGTAGATGGAATTCTACAAAAGATGAAGATTCCAGAAGATCTCCTTAAGAAGATAAAAGATATAAAAGATAATATTAAATGTTAGGAAGATGTTATTTGTTCTTATCTTTTGTAAAACCTAATGTCTCTAATATATAAAGAGACATATGCGTGTACTTTTTAGTGTGTGTCAAGATGTGAACACAAGTAAAATGTGTGTGTGTAGGCGTGTGAATGCCTAGATGTTTGGTTTGGTTTAGCCTCAAGAATCTTATGATTCCTTGTTATAGTGTAGATAACACATTCTAGAGTTGATCGTCTAGAATTGGGGCTTGTATGGCCAGATAATAAGAAAAACCTTGTTTATAACATTGTTCTTATTCCGCTATGTTTTTAATACTTGGTTATTAATCTTATGAACATTGTTATTACTAATCCTAGATATAAAGTTCTAAACAAACTTGAGCTATAAACGATTCTATCAGGTGGTATCAGAGCCACGGGGCTCCTGATCTAGGGTTTGGTACAAGGTTTTGTTCGTGCTTTATTTTTTGTTATTTAAAAATAGGTGAATTCAGAAAAGCTAGGGTTTGTCACCAAACCTTAATACGAAAAACAGAATATAAGGTTTATGGTTATTGTTGTTAAAGTCACGACAAGGTTTTGAAGATACATGGTGTTTTGTATTTGGTTTGTGGACAAGAATTGTACAGCAGGTGTTGATATTCGCTGCACATCAGAGATTTAAGGTTTTCTAAAAACCCTAACAGGTTGTCGACATAAGGTTCTTGAGTTTAAAAGTTCTGATTGTATAAACTCAAGCAGGTATTTGTTAGTCAATCGTGCATGATTTAAGTAGCGTGATATAGAGCACAAGAAGGCGCATAACAGGTTTGTGGTTTCGATTTTAATGGTATATGATTTTTGACCGTGCAAACATATGGTTCCACATATAAAGAAGGTTTAAAATCAGTTTCTACTGCTTGAAACTATTACTGTTGTTAGGGATTTGAAAAACCCTAACTTGTTACTACTCTTAGTGCTGCCATGATGATTTGTTGAGTTAATAAGCTGTAATGACCAGATAAAACCTTCTTAGGGTTTTGTCTATATTTATTGCTTGTGTTGCTTCTTAGTGGTTCGTTGCTTGGAATATTGCATGATTTGATGCAAAGCAAGTTGTGTTTATTCTGTGATGGTGTGTGGAGATACAGCAGATCTGCTAGTGTTCGATTTAAAACAGCTGTTTGAAGAATGAAGAATGTTTTTGGTTTCTGTTTGGATCACACAAGCTAAAAAAAAGCAGCAGCAAGAAAAAAGGATTGACACATCAGGTTTTTCTTTTAGGGTTTTTGTTTGGTTATCATTAGTTTCTAAACAAGATCTGTAAAGAAACGAATCTGTAAGGGTTTTATTGCTGCTTGGTTCAAGATGGAAACAGGTTTTTAAGGAATATATTTGATCTCATTAGCTGCTTGATGTTTATTAAGCTTATGTTTTGGATTTTAGTAGTTTATACTTCTCGGGTTCAAACATAAGTTAATTAGTACTTGTGGGATTACTTATGGATGTTGCGTATTGTATTGATATTCGTGGTTTTGAAGGAACAGTAGTAAGCACAAGTATATTTGGTTATTGCTGCTATCGTTGGTTAATACTGCTCATATTTTAGTGATGCTTGTTATTTGCGAAAGTTACTACTGTTGGCTTTGTCGGATGTTAATACTTCTAGGCTTTTTTTGGTAGTTAATACTGCTTGGGATTGAATGGTTTATGCTGATAGTAGTATTCGATATCAGATGATGCACACGTTTGGATATTAGACAAAACTTAATTTCTTTCAGTTTGTTCTTAAACGATTTATGGCTATTATTTTTTTGGATTTCTTGGATTAATTAATTACGAAGAAGATTGTTTATAACTTATTTGACGATAAAGTGGAGTTTCATAGGTTTGTGTTCTTATCATATCTTAAACGGATCACAACGTTTAGAGATAACTTGTTCGTGCTTAGAAATGATGTGACGAAGACTTGACAAATCTAGCAAAGGTGTGTGATTACAAACTTATGGTGCTCAATGCGCACATTTGCTATCACTTTGGTTATGTGTCTCATAGAAGATGAGGATTTTTATCAAGAGATTGCGGTCTACTTATATTTTATAGATTTATTTATAAGTTTGACGTCACGTGGATAGTACAAGATATAAGACATAAGTTTGGGTTATTCTACTTCAGCATCAAGTTTGTTATACTTATTTTTCTTCATCGGTAATCATTACATAGAGCCTACAGAATTGAAGATTTAAGAAACGGTTAACATATGGGTTTCAGGGGAAGCTTAATGTTAAAATGTTTAACCATTTATATACCACACAAGGTGAAGGTTTTTACTACTGCTAGTTGTTTATTACTACTGCTAGTTTAAGTTTCTACTGTCTTAAGTTCATTTATCTTATTAAGCGTCATGGAGGGTAATTTGAGACATTGGAAGGCTGGATTAGTAGTGTAGTATATGATTTGTAGTTGTAAAGATTTAAGTTGCTTATCTACACAAGATCCCTATTTGATTATGACAAAAAAGGGAAGAAGATTTACAAAGAAGAATTGCAACTAACAGATCCTTGGTGGTATAGCATGGATTAAGGAGAAGTTTTGTTTCATTCATATATATTAACTTCAGGGGAAGAAGTTTGTGCTTGTTTTGGTTTTGTCATTATCAACTAGGGGATGATTGTTGGGAATTATATTTGAGTTGATAAGACAAAACAATAAAACAAGAAGGGTTTAAGTCGTGTAGATGGAATTTTATAAAAGATTAAGATTCCAGAAGATCTCCTTAAGAAGATAAAAGATATAGAAGATAATATTAAATGTTAAGAAGATATTATTTGTTCTTATCTTTTATAAAACCTAATGTCTCTAATACATAAAGAGACATAGGCGTGTACTTTTCAGTGTGTGTCAAGATGTGAACACCAGTAAAACGTGTGTGTGGGTGTCGGCGTGTAAATGCCTAGATGTTTGGTTTAGTTTAGCCTCAAGGATCTTATGATTCCTTGTTATAGTGTAGATGACACGTTCTAGAGTTGATCATCTAGAATTGGGGCTTGTATGGAAAGATAATAAGAAAACCTTGTTTATAGCATAGTTCTTATTCCGCTATGTTTTTAATACTTGGTTATTAATCTTATGAACATTGTTATTACTAATCCTAGATATAAAGTTCTAAACAAACTTGAGCTATAAACAATTCTATCAATGCTAAAACATGTATCATCGTTAGAATAAGAGTGTTTCATCGCAGAATCGATATGAAAGATCATACGTTCAGTACCAACTCTAAGATTGAGTTGTTTTTTTTTACTCGAATTACTGGATCAGCAGTATGGAGAAAAGGTCTTCCTAAGATAAGGGGAACTTTACTATCTTCTTCCATTTCGAGAATAACGAAATCTACAAGAAAAGTAAATTTACCAACTTTAATGAGCATACTTTTGGCTATTCCAAAAAGGTATTGGAACGATCGGTCGGCTAATCTTATGCTCATTTTAGTAGGTTTGAGAGTTTCAAGAGAAAGTTTTGCATATAGAGAATATGGCATAAGATTAATGCTAGCACCAAGGTCGGATAAAGCATTACATGAGAAAGTTTTGCCAAAAGTGCAAGGAATAAGGAAACTTCCAGGGTCTCCGAGTTTAGGTGGAACTTTGTTTTGGATCATAGCTGAACTTTCATCGCTAAGGAAAGCGGATGAAATTTATTCGAGTTTGTGCTTGTTGCTAACAAGTTCTTTGAGAAATTTACCATAATTCGGCATTCTCGTTAATACATCGACAAGAGTTACATTGATTCGAACGGCTCGAATCATATCGAGGAATTTACCATATTGGGCTTCCATTTTCTCTTTTCAAAGACGTTGAGGATATGAGATTTTTGGTTTGTAAGGTTTTGGAATTGGAGTTTCTTTAACTGGTTTTAAGGTTTTAACTGGTTTTGGTTTTTGGGTTAAGGTGTTGATTCTTCATCTTCATTATCACTATCAAAATTAATAAGAGTTTCATAATCATATTGAACATTGTTTGGGTTGGTGGGTAGGTCATAGATTTACCACTTTGTGTAAATACTTCATTTACGTGCTCGTTTCGAGCTTGCGGTGGTTGATAAGGTTTAGATGAGCTACCTTTTAGATTTGGTTGAGTACTACTAGGAAGAGATCCAGAAGGTCGAGCAGATTTCTTGTCAGCAAGTCTGTCGAATTTTTCTTCTAAATTTTGGATCGAGGCTTGATGATTTTTAGTAGTTGTTTCGAGTTTAGTTTTAAGATCCATAAACATTTCTTTGACAAAAGAATTAGTCGATTGTTGAGCTTTTATAAATTCGCTTAATTTTTTTAGATGTCGGGTTTATCATCAGAATTTGATCGATAGTTGTCTCGATTATAATCGTTTCTTCTGCTCGAACGCCAATTATCGTGATTTGAGTCATGGTCGCGGTAATCATTGTAAAAACGTGTACATCAGAAGGTTTGCATGAATTTTGCTTCTTCTTCGCGAGACATGGGTGTGTTATCATCGTTACAATATGCGGTTGAGTGATTTCCTCTACAATGATTGCATTTGGAACGAGATTGAAATTCTTTATACTGAGCATCCATTTTCATGGTCATGGCATCCATTCGGGCCATAAATTTGTTAGTATCAGATTTACTGCTACCTTCATCGGCGAAAGCTACAGTTTTCTTGAGAGGTTGTTTAGATTTTTGGTTTTTAGCCCAATCAAGCTTAAGTAAGACTTTGTCTTCGAGAAGCTGATAGGCTTGATTTGGTGTTTTATAAAGAAAAATATCGCCAGCTACAGCATTTAGAGCTTCTTGTGTTGATTCATTTAGGCCGTGATAAAAGATTTTTATGATATTGCCTTTGGTACAGTTTCATTTTCATGTTGGGAAAAGGCTCGGATCTCTCTAAGGAGTCGACCGAATAGAGCTGGGGGAAAGAATCGGCTAATAAAGGCGGTTCGAAGTTCATCCTAAGTTTGAATGGTTCCTTCATTGAGTTCATTTAGCCAAGTTTTTGCTTCGCCCATTAGTGATAGGGGAAACATCATTAGTAGGACTGCTTCATTCTTAGTGTCTTTGTATTTAAACATGTCACATATACCAAGAAATTCATGAATGTGTTTGTGTGGATCAGTTTCAATTCTACCATCAAATTGGTTCCCTTTGATGAGAGTCAAGTGGTTACCCTTAATGGCGAATTCGTTTGTGGTTTTAGGAATGGTGATTGCGGAATTGAGAGTCGGAGCGACAACACGGTTGGCGGCCCACATGGATTCATCATCCATTGTATTGTAATTTTCAAGAATATTTTGAAAGTGACGAAAATAGTTGATATCAAGGACAAGTGGATAGATTATTCTTGGGTGTTCGGGTCGTTCGTCTCTTCGTTCGAGAGGAACTCTCATGTTTCATCGGCGAAGTCTACGATTCAGGGTTTGTTCAGGTTCAGCTAGTGGTTCAATGATAGGTGTAAAATACACATATCCATTTATACCTAATATAACCCAAATAAACCCAAAACAGACCAAAAATGGCAAAAATATG
>BQNB010149497.1:3683-16162 GCA_026074375.1 Tanacetum coccineum | reverse complement strand
CAAAAATGATTTTCTTTCATAGACTATATCTCAACATTTATTATGTCGTTAGCTAGTAGATTCAGAAGGTCGTATAAGAAGAGACTTTCTCCAAAAACAGATGCTCCCACTTGCTTCATGTAAGAGGAGACTTTTTCTAAATACGCAGCAAGTCAAGCAACAATAAAATTATTCTCATTTGGGATGTACACTGACTGTTCTTGACTCTAGTTTGCTAATAACACGCTTAACAAATTCAGAACTTTAGTTAAGACTTAATGGGAGTCTTCCCATTCCATAACCTGATGGTGTCTTCGTTACCTTCTTGGTTGGAACCATATTAAGTAAACAGGTGGCTTTACTCAATTTTGTTAACCTTGATAAGATTAAAGGTAGAGTAGTTAAAGTTATCAAAAATCAAACAATATCAACAGAGTTACATTTTACACATCAGACATACCATAGCGATGTGGTATTCTATGAGTAATGAGATTGTAAGACAGTATCACAATTCCTTAGATAACCTAATACCCTTTGGCTCACATACTTGCCAATTTGTTCAAACATAATGGCACTAACAGTAATTTCAAGCCAATTGCATGCTATAACGTATAATATAACACCTCGTGTTTTAGGTTATTGTATGACATTATTTAATCCACTAATTATTTTTAAGGTTTTACGCGTTTGCTTTTAAATCATAATCGTTAAGCCAAATCGCGTAAACTGAAAATGATCATACAATGTAAACAGGCAAGTGTTATATGATTATTTAGAGGATAATTATTAACTTTGTTCATCATATTTTTATTGGTTACGTAAAATGCTTACGTTTCACGATAAAATGCGTTTAGGCATTCCCGGAAGTTCCAAAACCTAACTACGCCTAAACGAATACCCACGATTATACCCAATACCCAAAATAATCAAAATAACATCACATATATATATGTGTGCCGAAATTTTGAGGATAGGACCAAGTTTTAGCAACTTGTCCATAATATCTAGATATTTAAGAAATATCTAGGAAACAAACTCTTACACCATGGTCAACTTGACTATTTAACCTTGAGCAAGGGTTAGAAAGTAACTATGGTTAGGTTAGTAAGATATTTTTCCTTCCTATATATAGCATGCATCATAAGTGAAGTTTACTTACATTTTTACTTAGAAAAATTATTTTCTTCCTCTCCTAACCCACGGCTCAATAAGCTCATATAATCAAACCATACAAAATTTTTCTACAATCTATACAACCCTTTACACATCAATCCTAAGGCATACTAAGGTGTTTGCAAGCATTGGTTCATCATTTGCAAGTATTAAGGAAGAAAAGGGAAGATTAGGGTTTCAAACCTAATCTAGGGTTTATAAGCTTGTAAGCTTTGGTTTTGAATCTAAACACGGGTTTAGAACTTATTTCTCATCTCATACATTATCACTAAGGTCTTCCTAATTCCTTTATACTTTTATTTCTTATGATTTTATGTGTTATATGTTAAATATGGCTATAATCACCACTAAGGACTTTTTAATATGTAAAATGAGTTATTAATTATGTTTATGATTTTATGCACTTATTCTTATGTCATATGGTCATATATAACATGGAAAAATGAATATAAAAGTATGTTAACCTATGGATTAAGTATAAACATGTTTAGGTTAAATTAGGGTTTTATAAGGTTTCTTAATCATTCACATGTGAAAGTAATGGAAAGTAAATTGTTAAACTTGTTACAATGAAATTATAAGGACTATGGATGATCTTGGACTTTATTATAAGTATCACATGTGTTTAAAATAGTTATAAGGGTTTCTATAATAAACTACTAAATTAAATAATACATAAAACAAGTTTTAAACACATTTTGGAAATAAATATCTTAGGGGCTGTTTAAGTTTCGAAATTTACATATATGTTTTATGATTTTATAAAATACTACATGTCACAAGGATCGAGGGGTCATAAAGAACTCGAAAGACCGATTTATAACGAATAAGATACGACAAAAACAAGTTTTACGTTAATTAAAACCTGAAAATGAGTAAAATAGCTGTTGTGAACAGTAAAAACACTATTCATCACAGAATATCAAAAACTTGAAAATGTAATATTTTGATCACTCGTCTTACTACGAAGACGTGGACGTAAGAAACGCGAGCAACGGGCTTAAAACGACCAAATTAGGTCATTTTTACGAAAAGTATATTTATAAACGTTTTCACTTTATAAATATTATTTTACTAAAACGATTAGTCGGTGATTATGCTATATAGAATATTGAGTGGTTATCAAAGTGCTATATTACTAGGGAGTTTCATAATGAGGCCTCTTCGGATGGCGTATCGATGAGTTGTTGGATTTACGATTTAAAGTGTCCTAAACTCCTCGTACGTCATGTCATGACCTCTTTAATTATGATAGCCCGAACGATAGTACGATGTAACAACTATAAGATTATATTCAATGTTATTAATTAAAGTACTCGGTACTTATACGACCTTAATTTAAATAGGTTGCATTTATCGTCTTGCGTGACGTTTTATCTGTGATTATTTGAGCTATCTGTACTCAAGGTGAGTTCATAGCCCCACTTTTACAGTTTTACTGATTTGATATTATTTGGGGTGGAAACATGCTTGAAAAACTTGAAAATGTAATATTTTGATCGCTCGTCTTACTACGAAGACGTGGACGTAAGAAACGCGAGCAACGGGCTTAAAACGACCAAATTAGGTCATTTTTACGAAAAGTATATTTATAAACGTTTTCACTTTATAAATATTATTTTACTAAAACGATTAGTCGGTGATTATGCTATATAGAATATTGAGTGGTTATCAAAGTGCTATATTACTAGGGAGTTTCATAATGAGGCCTCTTCGGATGGCGTATCGATGAGTTGTTGGATTTACGATTTAAAGTGTCCTAAACTCCTCGTACGTCATGTCATGACCTCTTTATTTATGATAGCCCGAACGATAGTATGATGTAACAACTATAAGATTATATTCGATGTTAATTAAAGTACTCAGTACTTATACAGCCTTAATTTAAATAGGTTGCATTTATCGTCTTGCGTGACGTTTTATCTGTGATTATTTGAGCTATCTGTACTCAAGGTGAGTTCATAGCCCCACTTTTACAGTTTTACTGATTTGATATTATTTGGGGTGGAAACATGCTTGTTTTATAAATTGGACGCAAGTGTTGAAAGTAATATATTGATTATGTGTTTGCCTAAGTTGCGATAACCCTCCTGAGCCCATTATTCATGAACTGTTAATTGCATAGATGTAGTTGTGAATTACATTATGTGAGCGCGAATGATATAAATAGATCTATTGGGATTAACCTCCCCGTTTGGGTGATTAGCTATCACTGGGAACGAACGTTGACCATGTCGGACTTGGATGTTGCGGGTTACAACATCTGTACGGGCAAATAACTGCTATAATAGCAAATATAGGTTGAGCTTCGGTGTCATGAGCTTAGTGCAACAATAATCTGGTTTTGTGATTGTTGGCATCTGTTGTAACATCACGGGAAAATCTTGCGGTCCTGCATAATTTAAATACATAAACCTATGAATTTCACCAACAATTTTGTTGACGTTTTAAGCAATGTTTTCAGGAGGTCATTAGGCACGAGATGCCAAGGATGCATTGGATTGTGTTTTGGATTGCACTGTTAAAGACTTAGGTGCATCATGTTTTGGGGAAATCTATGTCGTCTTTTGTAAATATTAAATAAAGAACAAGTAAAGCTATAAGCTTTTGTAATATGACTTTTATTTAAATCCAATGTATCAATCTAAACGACTTTTGTGTCGTTCTTATATATATCTTGTGCTGTTGATCTTGAAGTAACATGCCCCGGATCCTTATTCCGCTGCGACCCATTTTGGGGGTGTTACAGATTGGTATCAAGAGCCAAGGTTATAGAGAACCAGGTCAAAATGTTTTTGCTGGACTATAACCATTTTCAAACATTGCATACATACAAAAGGGTTTTTACGGGGTATTCATATACAAATTATTGCATTAGTCGGTTAGGCTATATACATGCAAAATTGATATACGTGTTTATAATATTTACGTATATAAAGATAATAGTCTTATATTAATATACTTATATAAGCTAATTTTGATTTCAGATACTATCATGTCAGATTCTGAGCACTCTACGGTTAGTTGTCAGCCTTTCAATGGCTGTCCACGTCTCCTTTGCCTGATGTTTACATGACATCAACAGTTTAGTAAAATTTCATCCTCGTTACCAGTTCAGAATCAAGAAAAATAGCTTCGTTTTCAGCTGTGAAGTAAAGTTTGTTCTCTGCTGTATGTTGTGTAATGGTCTCTACTTCTTCCATGGCAGCTACTGGTGGAATGTTTCTCTGCTGCTTCAACTGCTGCAATGAGTACGTCTCGTAGGCATATATGGGGACGTTAAAGATGCCACTTCTTAGATTATTCACCATTCGATTTTGTGTCAAGGTATCGTAGAAAAGCGAAATGCCACTGAGAATATCTTCCTGTCCAGCATCGGTGGACGCTTTTCTTTGTAAACAGCTGCCATTATATTGTTATGCATGTGGCTATCTGTGCGACGGAGGTGTTAACTGAGTTGGACATGATGGAAATGAATAGTTATGAATTATGAAGTGTGATTGATTTTGTTGGATCTTAAGTGGATATGATGTGATTTAAGTTGTGGTTGTGTAAGCAATGCACGTTCACGGGATTTTACACGTCTATGATTAAAACCGATAAATGAATTAACGGGATTTTACAAAATCAATAGAAAACCGTGAGTGTTTTGATTCGGAATTAGCTGCGAAAAATTCCAAAAAAAACTGAAAAGTGTCAATAAATCATAGAAAACGATGTTTTTGGGCTTCGAAAAATCCTTAACCAGCTAAAGGGTGGTTACAGCGTGATCCGTCTCGTTTTTCTCTTCGATTTGAGAGGTCACGGGCCTAAAACGGACTTACGGATCAAAAGTTATGGCTGTTTTACCGAAACCCTTTTCGTCACACAAATTTTCTAAAAATTTCGTTCGGTCCAAAAAAAATTTGCTCGTTCGATCCTTGATAAATTTTCGCTCGTTCGATCCGCTCGTTCGATCCTCTCGTTCGATCGCTCGTTCGATCCGCTCGTTCGATCGCTCGTTCGATCCGCTCGTTCGATCGCTCGTTCGATCCTTGAAATTTTCCGCTCGTTCGATCCAAACGTTTTTCGCTCGTTCGATCCAAACGTTTTTCGCTCGTTCGATCCAAACGTTGTTGTCACTCGTTCGGTCCAAACGTTTTTCCACTCGTTCGATCGTACACGTTTTTTCCGCTCGTTCGGTTGTAACATTTTTTTTTTTCGCTCGTTCGGTTGTAACGTTTTTTCCGCTCGTTCTTCTCTTCTTTTCACCCGAGTAACACCAAAATGAGCCACGAAAAATGATGGTTGCCGAATGATAAAACAACCCAACTGTCGATTCCAATAAGCTTATAACAACAAAAAAAACCACGAAATCCACCCGAGGCGATTGATACCAATTGTAGGTTCCCGATTAACACTTTCACTTCATAACCCGAACCACGAATCAAAGAAACTAGAGAGAGAGAGAATCGAAAAGAGAGAGAGAGATGAGAGAGAGTTGAGAGAGAAAAGATTTTAGAAAAAAAAAGATATTTTGAAAATGAAAAACTAGATATTTTCTAAAAAGAAAATATCTATATATATTTAGATATTTTTAGAAAATATCTAAATATATATATACCCCTACACATTTAATGTGCCGCGCGGGATATTTAACTAGGACCCGGGCTCGGGTTTTGTTTGTGATTAAACCCAAACATATACAATATTAGATTAACTATCGAGCCCGATTCCCGATAATATTTTATTACAACGTTAACTAAATAAAGACCGAAGCTCCATTGTAGAGTGACCGAGCTTCCTTGTTCGACTCAATAAATTGAGGCTAACAATCTCCCCTGAAGTGAGGTCTTGAACACGGGAACGAGCTTCCTTTATTGACTCAATAAAATTGAGGCTAACACACTACTTCTGGGATGACCCCTTCTTGTTCAAAATCTGTGCGGATCAAATGATCCGGACGGTGTGGGGCAAGGGCAAAGAAGCTCTCGACATTCCCCCTTTCCATAAAAAAAAGCTTGCCACAATGGACCCACCGGGGGACATCACGGTGCAAATCTCACCGCCAAAAAGGTCTTTGATGCCGGATTCTTTTGGCCTTCAATATACAAGGATGCCCACAAGTTGGTTAAAAATTGTGACTCGTGCCAACGACAAGGAAAAATTTCACAAAGGGATGAGATGCCTCAAAATTCCATCCAGGTTTGTGAAATCTTTGACGTTTAGGGCATCGACTTCATGGGACCGTTCCCATCTTCTAAAGGCAACAAATACATACTCGTGGCGGTCGACTATTTGTCAAAATGGGTTGAAGCAAAGGCGCTCCCTACCAACGACGCCCGAGTAGTTTGCAAATTTCTTAAATCTCTCTTTGCCAGATTTGGTGCTCCCCGTGCCATCATTAGTGACCGTGGAACGCATTTTTACAATGACCAGTTTGCAAAGGTCATGCTTAAATATGGAGTCACTCATCGTCTCTCCACCGCGTATCACCCCCAGACAAGCGGGCAGGTTGAAGTGTCGAATCATGGTTTAAAAAGAATTCTTGAAAGGACAGTGGGCGAAAATCGTGCCTCTTGGCCAGACAAACTGGATGACGCTCTCTGGGCCTTCCGTACAGCGTACAAAACACCCATCGGGTGCACTCCGTACAAGCTTGTATATGGAAAGGCATGTATCTGCGAATTGAGTTGGAGCACAATGCCTAGGGCACTTTTAAATGCAACGTCGATATCAAAAACCGCGGGTGAAAACGCAAAGTGCAACTCAATGAATTAGTGAACTGCGTGTATCAATGCTTTGATAAATTCTTGGTTACAAAGTGAAAACTAAGAGTTTCATGACGCATGATCTCAAAAAAAAACCCCCGCGTTTTCAACGTCGGTGATCAAGTCCTCCTCTTTAACTCAAGATTGAAAATTTTCTCCGGCAAGTTGAAGTCCCGTTGGTCAGGACCATTTACCATTGTTCAAGTTTTTCCGTATGGCACCGTTGAGTTATCCCAGAACTCCGGGCCAAACTTCAAAGTAAATGGTCATCGTCTCAAGCACTACTTTGGAGGTGATATCCCTGCTATGGATATCCCGGACCTCCAAACCTTCCCTAAGGACAACTAAATTCAGGGAATTGGGTCAAGCTTAGTGACCCTAAACAAGCGCTTCGTGGGAGGCACCCCATGCTTATCCTAGTTTATCAGTAGTAGTAGTATGCTAGCTTAGTAATGAATAAGTGTTTAGTTGTTGTGAGGAGGCTTGCCTCTACCTTTTCCATGTTTTGTGTTTTGTGCTGTATTGTCCAGGATGTCCCGGATTTTTGAAGCCTCTCGTGCTCGCGGTATTTGTCCTTCGATCACAAGAGCTTCACAATCCTCAGCTTCATTTGGGAATCCCGATATCCTAATCTTATCGACTAACGTTTATCTTTAAGCATACATCATAAACGGCTTTGGATTTAGTAGAACCCTTGTAAAACATTGAGGAAACAAAATTTGGTTGTCATTCTAGTATGGGGGGGGATCTTCGATTTGATTGTGCCTGCAGCCGTTGTTATCACGTAATCCCGTTTTTACCACCAAAATTTCAAAAAAATGAAAAAAATTTAAAAATTTTCAAAAATAAAATAAGTGTTTTGTCACAATTTTGACTTTCCTGCTGGGTAGAATAAGAGTAAATTTTGACTCGATCGAGCGTGTTGAGCTCTAGCTTGTTCCTTAACTTTTAGACTAAGCGTTCGCGAATATTCGCGAAGAACGAAAAATGATAGTGTTAAGTACGAGCTGAATGCTAAACAAGGATTATTTGGAAATCTTAAGAGCTCATGTGTGTAATTTGTCGCTTTTTCTCCCATAAGATTCTAACCTGATTAATATACGTGCTACTTTTGGAAATTAAACTTAAATCAATAATTTTTATGTAGTATATAGCAAAAACTTTAGACTTAGTTCAAATTTATACTTGAATTTTTCAAAAAGACGTTTTCCCAATATAAAAAAAAAATGATGAAAAATGCAAAAATATAATAAACTGTGGGTTGATAAAAGTTTGCTGCATCTTGCCGGCTCACAACCGATGTTACAGCCTTCTAAAGAAAACCCATAGTAAGAATAATTATCCGAGACTGATAAAAGTTTGCTGCATCTTGCCGGCTCACAACCGATGTTGCAGCCTTCTAAAAGGTCGAGGGTTACAAACTGCGTAAATAGTTAATATTAAGTGTGAATAAAAGATCTCTTTTTGTTAAATTCAAATATGCTTTTGAACTTTGGCTATTATATTTTATAAGCTATGTATATACGGAAAACCTGAGAGTTTTTGAAACCTAAGGTCCGTGAGTCCCGATACTAGTCTCTGTGGGGTGTCAAAAGCCTGGTCACTTAACCGCAAGGTTGGGATGTGCCGAGACGAAAGTCGCTACATGGGATGATCTCGCCTTCAAAACTCATTATTCTCAGGTGGAACGTGAAACATAGAATGTTGCAAAACATTGATCCATGTTGAAATTCAAAATAGCACATACACCTAAGATATAAATTGTCGGGAGTGAAAAGTTTACAAGTGGCAAATAAGAGTTAGTGTTAGCATTTATATCATTAATTAAAAACGGTGATTTCGTTTTAAGCTTGGTTTGGAATAAGTGAAAAGTCGGGAACGATGAATTTATCCTTTTTGGGGCATTCTCGGATCGAAATGCATCTTGTTCTATGATCCCTTAAAGTTATTAAATAACGAAAGTCAAAACATTCTAGTTGATTAATATGAAAAATGAAAAATACAAAAAGATGTGTAGGAATAGGTGTATATATAAAAAAATGGTAAAGACGGGGATTTTCAAAACTGATGAGTCTTACTTCCTCGATGAACACTTAGCTACTTTTCCAAGTTATTAGTCGAGGGCGATTGAGATTCTTAGTTTTCTAAATGCTTACTTCATAGCATTGCGTGAGGACACGGCAATACCTTAGTATGGGGGATTTTGGTATGTGTTTAATTACACACACCTTTTACCTTTAAAAACGAGCTAAAATAACCAAAAACGGACTTAAAATGCCAAAAAAAATCTTGTTTTGCTAATTGTGTTGTGCTATGAACGGGTATCTAAGAAAAGAGAAAAAACGAAAGCCAAAACAGCAAAACGGACACGGAATGCGAATAGCATGGATAAGACAATAGTCAAGACACAGCCCAAGTTGTCAAAAAAAAAGTCAACAAGGTTCAACCCGACAAATCCAAGTGTCAAAAGTGAAGAAAAATAAGTTAGGGACAAGTCTGCCAATTCCCTACCTTTTTTTATAAAGAAAAAGAAGAAAAATACGACAAGGGCCAAACTGCCAATTGACCAAGAGTTTCCACAATGGTCAAGTCTGCCAACTAGCTAAAGATGTAACCCACAAGGACTTGTGGTGTAATACCCCTTATAACTCTCAAGGGGTGTTTCTGCCAAAAGCCAAAACTTGTATAAACACAAGGACGTGTGGTGCAAACACAATTATAACCATGAGGGACCATACTTGACTAAACCCTAAACTTCACCCCTGTTTTTAAATCACTGTATATCTTCATCAAAGATTTCCCGCCAACTCCATAACCTCCCAAACCTGTCCCTATCCACCTCGTTGACTCCACACATCCATCCAAAACCATCACAATCCTAAACCTCACCCCCCACATGGCCTTTGCCAAGCTGGCAATCCAAAAACCCACCTATTCGATCAAAGGGTTTAGATGTGAGACCTTGGGCGCCAAGATAAATGAAGGGCTAGGATTGCTTTGAGTTTCTACTCTCACAACAAACACAAGTCATTTCTGTGTCTACAAAGAAGCACAAGGAAAGAAGACCCAACCCTAGCTCGTTTTTACTATTTAAGCTGTTGTAAGCCCCTTGAGGCAAGTGAGTTAGTTTTTGAGTTAGTTTTTAGTATAATTTTCTTTAAGTTCAGCTTTTAAGTTTTTTAGTCCAACTTTTATGTACTTTTATTTTAAAAGATTAATGAAAATTCAGTTTGTTTTTAATATTATGTTCTAAGTTACTTACACTCTTTAAAATATATCGTTCTTGATATAAGCAATTTATAATCTGTTTTAAGACTTTGATACAAAAATTTAAGAAGAATTCAAAAGAAAAAAAAAACAGGTTACTGTTTGATCAAGCAAATGGATGAATGGGCAAAAATGGATGGCCCATTGGTTTCTTAGTTCAGCTTATTTATAAGCTTGGGTAGGTCTTAGAGCTTATTTAGGTGCACACAATCCTGTTTTGAGCAAGGATTAAAGGTATGCTCCCTTTTTAAATTTTAGCTTATTGTTACTGTAGCATTGCTTATTGTGCTTTATTTTTCAGCTTATCTATGTCTTGTTGTGCTTATTTGTGTTTATTTAAACTTAAAAATGTTCTTTAGTTGCTCTTGTGTTATTTACTTGCCTATTGCTCAAAACTGCCTAGAATAGCTTATTTTTGTTGATTAGCTTATTAGATTTTCAAGTGCTTATTTGTTTTGCTTTTCATTTTTTTATTGCTTAATATTGCATAATTAGTAGTAGTCTTTAAAATTTTAAGCTTAAAACAGTTCTTATATGTTTTAAAATCAGTCTTTAAAATATAAAGGGGTGTTTGGGTTAAGTACTAAAACGGGTCAAAATGGCAATGACATGGGTTGGTGTCATATTGGTTAATTTTGGCTTAAAGTATTAAGCCTTTTGAGTCTGTTTTTCCAAAGCTTTTAAGTTCAAAAAGTGTTTCTCAAGTTTTACCATTGTATTTTCAAGTCTGTTAGTTTTAAAAAGGGTCCAAAGTGCTTATTTAATTAAGCTGTTAAAACCAGCTTAGGAGTATTGTTTTTTCTATCTTTTTAGAGTCAAAGTCTAATAGGTTAAGTGTCTTTGGGTCTCTTTTTATTTCTGTCCAAGTTTAGTCAACACATTTTCAAGTTTTTTCTAAGCAACATCACTTATTCCTTTTGCAAAAATCAGCAGCTTTAAAGAGCTTTTATGAGCTTAAAATTTGAGCATAAGCTCACCTTAAGCTATGCTCAATCTGTTTTAAGCTAGTTTTTCATTTTGAGCTTATTTGACAGCTTATTTTTAGCTGTCAAGATAAGCCCCTTGTCTTTAGTCAATTTCCCCTGGTGCTAGACCACCAACTTTAAGCCACTTGTTCTAGCTTATTAGGGGGCCTCAGCCCAAGCTTTTGGCTTTTCTAGAAAGCCAATAAGCTCTTCTATAAGCCCTAACAAGCTCAGACCTTAGGACATCCCCTAGGTAGCTTATTTTTTAAGTTCAAAATAGGTCCTTAACTGTTTTAGATTAGCATAGTGTAGGAAATAGCTTATTTTTATTTACAGCTTATTTTGTGCTTTTTAATGGATGTTTTTGTGTCCTTAGTTGCTTATTAAGAGTGTTAGTGGCCTGAGTTTGCTTGTTAATCACTTGCATTGCTTATTTGTTCCTAAGAGTTAAGTGAAAAAGCCAATTTTCACCCTAGCAGTACTAACTCTCAAGTTAGTACTGCTGAGTGCTTAAGCCTCTGTCTAGTTTAGCTTTTTCAGCTTATTTAGTTACTACATTTTAGTTCCTAGTGCTTATTTAGGATTAGGATAGACAACTTCTTTCAGCTTCTTAGTTCAAATTCTAGCTTATTAGTCCAACAAGTCAAAAAGGAAAAGCCACTTTTGCCTTAAAGCTAATTTAAGTTTCTGTCCAAAGAAAAAGCCTTTTTTCAGCTTATTTATAAGCATTTTCAAAAAGTCGTAGTTATGAAAATTGTTAAGCTCAAGGAGATTAACAAGTTTGTTTGAAAAGTTTTTGTAAAAAAAACGGGGAGATAAGGGGAAACCCGGGTGAGCAAGACTCGAACCCGGGCCTCGACCCTCAATACACCCCTTTTTATAACCAAGCCTTACCGCTGCGCCCTTGGGACTTCTACGTTAGAGTCCCAAGTGGTTTAGTATTTACCCCTTTTTTGGCCCTTAAAGCTATAAGCTGTTTCCAGCTTATTTCGGCCTTATTTATAAGCCGAATTTTGGGTTTCTTATTTTTCTTAGGTTAGTATTAGTGTAAAGTAATTTTAGAAATTTTTTCAGAATTTTTAAAAATAGTTTAGTATTTTTTATAATTTAATTTCGTTATAAGTTTTAAAAATTCATAAAAAATATAACAATTATCAAAAAAATATTTTTATTTTTTATAAAATTTTCTTTAGTCATATACTACGTAGGAAAAATAGAAAAACCTTCGTAGGGTTAATTTTGTAAACTTTTGTTTTTTAAAGAACGGGTCCCGGGTGCGGATTTTGTCTTGACTCGTTTTTGGGTCAAACGACCTCAGTTTTTAGTCTAGTATTTTTCATTCTTC
>BQNB010149496.1:0-16162 GCA_026074375.1 Tanacetum coccineum | reverse complement strand
TTGATTCTAAAATCTTGCGAGGGGATTTCAGTCACTTTCTGACTGTTTTCAGGTCTCGGGCAAAACTAAAAAGTTGACTGAAATATCATTTCACATCAAATTGCTTTAGAGTCCGAGTCGTGAATACGTGATTTAGATGATCGTTCTTATAAGTCAAGCCAGACCCTAAAAGTCAAAGGGTAAAATCGTCATTCGAAATTTTGAAAATTCTCGGATGTTACACTATAGGCATGTAAGCCTCATGGTTTAAGTATAAATACCCCTCTCTAAGTGTGGAGAGAGTGTTGGTCTCATTTTTTTCACACACTTGTTATCAACCATCTCATTTTCTCTCTACTTTCTCTCTCTTGTTTCTCCCTCTAAACTTCTTCATAACTTCTTCCTACTTTTCTTCTTCTTCTAATCTTATTTTCTTGTTAACATAATGAAGTGAAGTGATTCCGGTTTCCTACACTACTGCTATATATCAAAATATCATCAAAGTAAACGACAACAAAATGACCAATAAAAAGGTTTAAAAACCTAATTCATAAGGCGCATGAATGTACTCGGCGCATTAGACAACCCGAAAGGCATAACCATCCACTCGTACAATCAATCTCGAGTTTTGAAAGCTGTCTTCCATTCATCTCCAGGTCGTATCCGAATCTGATGATATCCACTCCTCAAATCAATCTTAGAAAAAATGGTAGAACCATGTAGCTGGTCAAGAAGATCATCCAAACGCGGAATAGGAAAACGATACTTGATCGTTATCTTATTTACAGCTCTACTATCAATACACATCCAAAAAGTTCCCCCATGTTTGGGTACCAACAAGGCAGGTACTGCACACGGACTCATACTCTCTCGAATCAACCCTTTCTCCAACAACTCAGTTACTTGTCTCAGAAGCTCCGTAAACTCCTTCGGATTCATCCGATAAGATGGTCTGTTCGGGATAACGGAATCGGAAATAAAATCTATGCAATGCTAAATGTCTCTCATAGTCGGTAACCCAGGAGGTATGTCATCAGGAATCACATCAGCAAACTCCCTAAGCAATGGCTGAACTTGTAAGGGAGCTTCACTGATAATCTCATTTTCTTCTACAACCACAAGAGTAAACACATAGGGACTGGTTTTCATAAGTCCCTCAAAATCAGTCTTCTTCATAAACAAATTAGAACCCTCTGCCTGTGTCTGACGAGAATCAAAAGGAACTAAAGTAATGTTCACACCATCCTTCTTAAAGCTGTAAGTGTTTTGGAACCCGTCATGTTTTGTTTTCCTATCAAATTGCCAAGGACGCCCTAATAGAATGTGAGCCGCATCCATTGGTATAACTTCACACCACACTTTATCTTTATAACTCTTACCAATAGAAAACTGCACAAGACAACGTTTACTGACTTTAACAGTGTTCCCTTTTTTTAACCAAGTTAACTGGTATGGTTCAGGATGGTCTTCTGTCTTCATTCCCAACTTCTCAACCATATATGTAGAAACGACATTCTCGCAACTGCCCCCATCTATAATCATATCACAAATTTTCCCCTTGGAAGTACACTTGGTTCTAAAAATGTTGTTACGAAGCCATGAATTATCATCAACAGATTTTGAAACAACCACATTTAGGACTCTCTAAATAACCAATGCCTCCCCACGATCAGGATATACCAACTCATCACCTGGTTTATCTACTTTAGGTTCTGCATCGATATCATAAATCGGGCCTGCGTCATCAGGTATGAAGGCTAGTATTTTTAGATTTGGACAGTCACGTGCAAAATGCCCAAGTTCACTACACTTGTAACAACGAAGGGCATTGTCAACACATTCTCTAGTATTACCTGTAGCCGAGGTTGTGGGAGTGGTGATTTTAGGTGCTGTAGGTGGGGTGAAACGACTAGTAAAATGACTAGTTAAACCCTTACTCTTTGCCTTAATCTGTTTTTCAAACTTTAAATCTAACTTACAAACATCCGTATAGGTCCAATAAGGTTGAAGACTTACAATATTAGCAATCTCAGGCTTAAGGACTCCCAAAAAGCGTGCGACAACCTGCTCTTCTTCTTTAACTACATCACACCTCATACGAAGCTTATCAAACTCATTGATAACCTCTTCTATAGTCATGTTCTGTTGGGACAGATTATGATAGTCAAGAAAAGCCTCTTGACGATGATTTTCTGGTAGAAACTTAGCTTTCATCAATTTTTTCATCTTTTCCCAAGTTTCAACCTTCGATTTCCCTTTAATTCATCGCCTCTTCGTAACATGATCCCACCATAATGAAGCATGTTGTCGAAGCTTGATGGCCACGAGTTTCACTTTCAGCTTATCAGGAATATCCCGCACATCAAACACCCGTTCAACTGTACTTAAACAATCAATAAAATCATCTGGATGAACCTTACCTGTAAACTCAGGGATCTCAATCTTTAATCCCAGACTGCAAAAAGGATTGGCGTCCTCTGGCGAGGTTGATAAAGACGATTAACATACCTATGTTTTCCTCCGCCAAAAGGATTGGCGTCCTCTGGCTCATCGTCCCAGATGTTGGGCTCAGGTTTCACCTCTTCTACCGGCGACTTCGGCCGTAATCGCTGGATCCGTTGCTGCAGCCTTTTAATCGTCCCTACATTACGAGGATCACGAGCAGGAGGTGCTGGTTCTGCATTAGCTTTCTTTCTACCATGTCTATACATGATCACCTGAAGGCTCTGATGCCAAATAATGCAGATCAAATATAAAAACAAGCCACATAACACAAGAACTAATCAGAAATTCTCAAAACGAGAAATTCTCTTATTTAATAAAGTTATAGGTTTCTCAAAAGCTGCCAGAGACAACCCTAAAATCATCCTTATAAAGGAGGATAAGTTCTAAATAAAAAGGAAACAAAATCTCATACAAAACATAATTGATTCTGTCCAAAATAAAGCCTAAAAATAGAAAAACGCCCTTTTGAGGGCCCAAACGACATCGAAAGTCCCAAAACTGACATGGCTTTTGGCAAAGCAATGAGTCTTAATCGTTGGGTCGTTTCCGAGTGACCATGCGAATTTCAGCCCAATCCACCATAGAAATTTGTTGCCGCAAAATAAGCGCCAAGCGTATTTGTTACGTTGACTCGCTCATTGACTGCACCTGCATCATCCTCACCTTCTTGAAAAGACTCAACCACGATTCTGGGTCATCATCACTATCCCCTTTGTATGGCGACAAATCTGAAACATTAAAAGTGGCAGAAACATTATAATGACCAGGAAGCTCGATCTTGTACGCGTTGTCGTTGATCTTTTTAAGAACACGAATAGGATAATCTCCTCGCGGTTTCAACTTCCCAAAATGCCCTGTCGGAAAACGCTCCTTACGAAGATGAATCCAAACTAGATCACCCTCCCGATACAAAACCTGTTTTCGACGCTTATCCGTATGTTCCTTGTATTGTTTATTATTCCGAATAATCTGTTCTTGAACCGGCCTATGCAACTCTTTAATCTACTCAGACTGGTCATCCCCTTCCTCACTAAACCGCCCCACCTTTCGAACAGGAACTAAATCAATAGGAGTAATCGGATTCCTTCCATACACAACTTCAAAAGGACTCTTACCTGTGGTGCGATTAACCGACCTATTATAGGCGAATTCAGCTTGTGGAAGAATAAGATCCCACTGTTTGGCATTGTCCCCAATTAAAATGCCCAAAAGATTTCCTAAACTCTGATTGACAACTTCAGTTTTTCCATCACTTTAAGGATGATGGGAACTACTGAACTGTAACTTAGACCCCAAACGAGTCCACAAAGTACGCCAGAAATGACTTACAAACTTGACATCTCGATCAGAAGTAAGAGTTTTAGGAACACCATGCAACTTCACAATTTCTGCAAAATACAACCTCGCTACTTGACTAGCATCAAACATTTTCGAACAAGGTACAAAATGAGCCATCTTTGAAAATCGATCAACGACTACCATAACAAAATCTTTAGCTCGCTGAGTACGAGGAAAACCTAAAACAAAATCCAAACTGACATCTTCCCATGGAGCAACAGGAACAGACAAAGGAGTATACAAACCTGCATTACTACTATGAGTTTTGGCAATGTGGCAAGTACGACACCTCTCAAGAAGCTTGTTGACATCACGTTCCATCTTGGGCCAATAAAACTGTTCACGAAGTAGGGCCAAGGTCTTATCACGCCCAAAGTGACCCGTTAATCCACCTGCATGACCCTCTAAAAAAATATCTTCACGCAAAGAACAAAGAGGAATACATAACCACGCACCTTTAAACAAATAACCATTCAGCTAGGAAAAGGGCCATTATTACATTTACTCCATATCTCCCTAAAATCAAGGTCATCGCAATGAAGCCCACGAAACGAATCAAAGCCTTACACTCGAATCTGCATAGTGGTAATTAACGAATGACGACGACTGAGCGCATCCGCAACCTGATTATTCGACCCAACCTTATGTCAAATAACGAATGAAAAAGCCTAAATAAATTCCACCCACTTAGCATGGTGAGGCTTCAGCTTATGTTGCCCATTAATAAGTTTCAAAGCCTCATGATCAGAAAACAGGACAAATTCATTAGAAAGTAAATAATGTCGTTAAGTATCCAAACTACGAACAATGGCATAAAATTCTTTATCATAAGTGGAATACTTGCGTCTCGCATCATTTAGTTTTTTGCTAAAGAAAGCAATTGGCCGCTGATTTTGACTTAGAACACCACCAATGCCCACCCCAGAGGCATCACACTCAACCTGGAAAACTTCATCAAAATTAGGTAATGCCAAAACAGGAGCCTCGGTTACCTTAGCCTTTAGAATGTCAAAAGCCTTGACAGCCTCACTTGTCCACGTAAATCGACCACCCTTTATACATTCAGTTAAGGGCGTGATTATAGAATTAAAATTTCAGATAAAACGCCGATATAAGGACGCTAACCCGTGAAAACTGCGAATGTCATGAATAGTGGAAGGTGTTGGCCAGCTAATAATCGCCTCAACTTTTGTTGGGTCCATTTTTATGCCACTACCAGTAACAATATATCCTAAAAAAATCACTTCAGTCACAAGGAAGTGACACTTTTTCCCATTAGCATATAATTTATGAGCCCGTAAAACAGAATACATTTACCAAAGATGGGACAAATGCTGCTCAAGACTGCTGCTATATATCAAAATATCATCAAAGTAAACGACAACAAAGTGACCAATAAAAGGTTTAAAAACATGATTCATAAGGCGCATGAACGTACTCGGCGAATTAGACAGTCCAAAAGGCATAACCATCCACTCGTACAGTCCATCGCGAGTTTTGAAAGCTGTCTTCCATTCATCAACAGGTCGCATCCGAATCTGATGATATCCACTCCTCAAATCAATCTTAGAAAAAATGGTAGAACCATGTAGCTGGTCAAGAAGATCATCCAATCGCGGAATAGGAAAACGATACTTGATCGTTATCTTGTTCACAGCTCTACTATCAATACACATCCGAAAAGTCCCCCCATGTTTGGGTACCAACAAGGCAGGTACTGCACACGGACTCATACTCTCCCGAATCTCCAGCAACTCAGTCACTTGTCTCTGAAGCTCCGCAAACTCCTTCGGATTCATCCGATAAGCTGGTCTGTTTGGGATAGCGGAACCTGGAATAAAATCGATGCAATGCTGAATGTCTCTCATAGCCGGTAATCCAGGGGGTATGTCATCAGGAATCACATCAGCAAACTCCCTAAGCAATGGCTGAACTTGTAGGGGAGCTTCACTGATAATCTCGTTTTCTTCTACAACCACAAGAGTAAACACATAGGGACTGGTTTTCATAAGTCCCTCAAAACCAGTCTTCTTCATAAACAAATTAGAACCCTCTGCCTGTGTCTGACGAGAATCAAAAGGAACTAAAGTAATGTTCACACCATCCTTCTTAAAGCTGTAAGTGTTTTGGAACCCGTCATGTTTTGTTTTCCTATCAAATTGCCAAGGACGCCCTAATAGAATGTGAGCCGCATCCATCGGTATAACTTCACACCACACTTCATCTTTATAACTCTTACCAATAGAAAACTGCACAAGACAACGTTTACTGACTTTAACAGTATTCCCTTTTTTTAACCAAGTTAACTGGTACGGTTCAGGATGGTCTTCTGTCTTCATTCCCAACTTCTCAACCATATATGTAGAAACTACATTCTCGCAACTGCCCCCATCTATAATCATATCATTTTTTATATATCATTTCACAATTTTCCTTGGAAGTACACTTGGTTTTAAAAATGTTGGGATTGAAAGCCACGAATTATCTCATCAGATTTGAAACAACACATTTAGACTCTCTATATAAACACAATGCCTCACCACGATCAGGATATACCAACTCATCACCTGGTTCATCTACTTCAGCATCTGCATCGGTATCATAAATTGGGCATGCGTCATCAGGTACGAAGGCCAGTGTTTTCAGATTCGGACAGTCACGTGCATAATGCCCAAGCCCACCACACTTGTAACAACGAGAGGCATTGTCAACACGTTCTCTGGTATTACCTGCAGTCGAGGTTGTGGGGGTGGTGGCTTTAGGTGCTGTTTTATGTGCTGTAGGGGGAGCGGTTCTGGTAGGAGGGGTGAAACGACTAGTGAAACGACTAATGGAACCCTTACTCTTTGCCTTAATATGTTTTCAACCTTTAAAGAGCTAACTTACAAACATCCGTATAGGTCCAATAAGGTTGAAGACTTACAATATCAACAATCTCAGGCTTAAGGACTCCCAAAAACCGTGCGATAACCTGCTCTTCTTCTTCAACTACATCACACCTCATACGAAGCTTATCAAACTCATTGATAACCTCTTCCACAGTCATGTTCTGTTGGGACAAATTATGATAGTCAAGAAAAGCCTCTTGACGATGATTTTCTGGTAAAAACTTAGCCTTCATCAGTTTCTTCATCTTTTCCCAAGTCTCAACCTTCGATTTCCCTTCAATTCACCGCCTCTTATTAACATGATCCCATCATAACGAAGCATGTTGTCGAAGCTTGATGGCCACGAGTTTCACTTTCAGCTTGTCAGGGATATCCCGCACATCAAACACCCGTTCAACCGTACTCAACCAGTCAATAAAATCATCCGGATGAACCTTACCTGTAAACTCAGAGATCTCAATCTTCAATCTCAGACTACGAATAGGATCATCGCGATATCTATCGTCGCGATCTACAACGTGATCATTACGACGAGGTTGATAAAGACGATTAACATACCTATGTTTTCTTCCGTAAAAGGATTGACGTCTACTGGCTCATCATCCCAGACGTTGGGCTCAGTTTCTGCCTCTTCTGCCGGCGAGTCCGGCTGTAATTGCTAGAGCTCGAGTTGGATCCGCTGTTGCAGCCTTTCATTCGTCTCTACATCACGAGGATCACGAGCAAGAGGTGCTGGTTCCGCCTCAGATTTCTTTCTACCACGGGTGTACATGATCATCTAAAGGCTCTGATACCAAATAATGCAGATCGAATATAAAAACAAGCTACACAAACACAAGAACTAATCCGAAATTCTCAAAACGAGAAATTCTCTTATTTAATAAATCGTAGGTTTCTCAAAAAGCTGATGAGACAACCCTAAAAATCGTCCTTATATAAGAGGATAAGTTCTAAATAAAAAGAAAACAAAATCTCATACAAAACATAATTGATTCTGTCCAAAATAAAGCCTAAAAATAGAAAACGCCCTTTTGAGGGCCCAAACGACCCCGAAAGGCCCAAAACTGACATGACTTATATGAGTCTTGACCGTTGGGCCGTTTCCGAGTGACCATACGAATTTCAGCCCAATCCGTTACAAAAATTTGTTGCCGCAAAATAAGCGCCAAACGTATTTGTTACGTTGACTCGCTCCTTGACCGCATCTGCATCACACAAAGTAATAACATGAACAAAATATAATAGTTTTGAAGAACTACCAACTGTTTAAATTCTGGTTGATATGATACACAACTATTTAATAAGTGTTTGCAGATGCACATATAAGTGACGCTATTTGAGATCTAAGGATATGTCATACACTTTATTGAAATAATACGCATAATAAATATTAGTACATATTTTGGTTGAAAATAAGGTCGGTAAGCGAGTAAATGAATGAGGTTTTTGCTCTTTAGAACTTTAGATGACTTGAAGAGAGCGAGTCTTTAAATCAGATTTACGCAACCTAACTAGTTAAGCAACAGTGTGACGTTTTCCAAACCTAAGCCAAATTGTAGTGTTCAAACTTAAGACCTCTTCTTACCACATCAAACGTCTTGCCCGCAATTAGTTATTTCTATTATTTTTAAATAATACTAACTCTCTGTAACAATGAGAAAAGTTAAAAATATAACACAATTTTTTTTAAAGATTCACAAAACAGATTCTAACCATTCATGTTTTTATCAAACTCAAAAAACTAACTTTTATCTTTTTTTAAATTAAATATCTCACAAACCGTTAATTGTTACGCGAAACGAATAATACCATCACAACGAAAATTAAATTATTTTTTATAGAAGAGCACTTCTATATATTTTCGGCGATTTAATTTTTTGAGTTTTATTGTGAGTTTTGAAATTTACGCCTGAAAAAATCACATGTGATTTGTATAATCAGGGTTGATTTGTTATATCAAAAATCACATATGATTTATGGAAATCACACGTGATTTGCGAAGTGAAACTACACGTGATTTTTACAAGTACAATCAGACGTGATTTTTAAAAGCACAAACCACATGTGATTTTTTCAGTCGCAAATTTCAACACTAAAAATATTTCCAAAAAAAGTTCATCGAAAGTATATCGAAGTGCTTGTCTACTGAAAGATAAAAAAAATCTCTTCGCGATGGTGTATCTTTTGTCGCTCAACGATTTACCGTTTGCAATTTTTTTTCTTAAAAGATGGAAGATGAGTTTTTTGTTTGTATGAAAAAAATGAATGACTATGTCTATGATATGCTCATTGATCTTTAAACAATTTGTGATCTACTAGCCGGGGACTCGCGCAATGCGGCGATGGGTACCCGGTAACTAAATAAACGTTCTTTATTTAAATGTTTTTTCAAACAACAACTTTACGAAATAATAACAAATTTTAATTAAAATAACTATAAACTATACCGATGCAACTATTTGACATCCAGATCAGTGGCGGAACCAGAAAGTTAGAGGACGGGGGGCAAAAAAAAAATTTCTTGACAAAAGTCGTTTTGCACACAAAGATGAAGACGAAGATATAAGGTTTTTACACTGTTTTGCTTTAAATGGGGGGGCAATTTGATTTTGTGGTGGGGTGCACTTTTAAAAAAAGGTCAATTTTACACTAAAAATCGATGTTTTTTGGCGAATTATGGAGGGCACCGCCCCCCTACTTACAAAGTGCTTCCGCCCTGATCCAAATAACATAAGGTTCAAATTTGAGCGATCTTATTAAAAGGTAACATCTTTTTTGATAGGATAGTTTAGGTACTTGCTAGTAATTACAATGACACTAACGATGTAAAGATCAATATCGTACAAGATGTCTTCATCTTGAAGTTGAACATCCTTTGGATCATTTTTGTCAACGCTATCCGGGTTCATCTAAATAACAAAGTGAAAAAGATAACTCGTTAACAATATAATAATCGAATAAAATAATAAAAAACCTAATTGTTTATAAAAAAATATATTTTTACTTTAACGATTGATGAAGATTTGACTTGTCGAATGATGTAAGCCATTGGAGTTATAAATTTTTGGATTAAAATTTTGAAGATGAATTATCAATGTCAATCATGTATATATAGAATTTACAAATCAACTTTTTTTTATATAAAGCAGTAGAGATACATACTATTAAATGAGCGGTTTCAACATCAAATGTTTGTAACCACATTAACATATTAAATGAGTGGTTTCAACATTAACTTAATGACCAAGATTATGGTCATGTAACCACTATGCATTTATGGAGGAAGTTATGAGATTAATTGACCGATTAATGCTCAGAACTACTTTTAACCAGGAGTTACAAACTTTTTTCAATGGGCTATTATTAACACATGCTAGCAGGGTACTCGCGCAATGCGACGACGGGTACCTGGTGACTAATTTTGTGACGAACAAATATTTTTAATTTATACGTTTTTTCTAACAGTAACTTTATGAATGAATGTTTAATTAAAATAACTATAAGCAATAGTAAGGTCTTTCAGAAGGATTGCTTTTGTAGTAGGAAAATAAAAATGTTCAACGAAGGTTATTAACTAGAAATTAACTTGTTTTCGTGCTTATGCATATAGTAACATTATAAAAAGCTTATACATATTTATTTTATTGACTTATGGTTTTACTAATTAGACATGTATTTTGTTATAAAAGGTAATAAAAAATCTGTTAAAGTTATGAACTTCAAAATTACTCCATTTTAAGGATACTATGATAGTATTTATTTCCTGATTTATAGCAATATGATTTTCCTTCAATATTGTATTGACGGTTACATTTTCATTAAATGTTATAAGTCTAAATATTAGTATCATTAATTTTCTGGATAGTTGTTAGAACATTCAAGTGTTTAGTGGTTGTTACAACTTACTAGTTTAATGAATTTGTAGATAGCTATTACATGTTTACCGGTTGTTACAAAGTTTATTGAATTTTTATATGTGATCCACCACAATTACATTCGGTTGGAGAAATTGAATATATATAAAAGTAATAAGTTAAATAAATATGTGTACATCATGGGTGTTTGAAAATAATAAAGGAAAATATATAAAACCAGATGACAAATACTTGTAGATAATGAAAAATATCATAATAAATTCATCTCTTAATAGCTTTCAATGAATAAACACTTGATCTTGTAGCGATATTCTGCTAGCTAAAATATGCTAGATAAATTGAGGACAATGAAATAAGTTATACAAATCATACCAAAGAAATGATAATGCAATAAATAATAAGATTTTTCTATGGTGTTCTATGCTACAAAAGACGACACAACATTTTCACGTATCATCTCCTCATTACCAAGATTATTCGATCTGACTCCAATCCACTCCGAGTCCGACTCATTAAACCAAGAAAAAAATATCTGACCAAATTGGTACGATTTCCACCCTCACCATCAACATCTTGATATACCCTGTGAGCATCACTAACCACTTATCAATACATGCACTAATCACTTATCGATACCTGCAAGAATAACATTAATAATTTACTGAACAACCCAAAAATTTAAAATAGGTTAGCAAGATCTAACACCTCGTTTCCTTCTCAGGCAACCACAAATCCATTTGTATGCCGTTGTCCATAAACGTCATCACGTGCAATATTAGTTAAAGAAAAATAAAAACTTAAATGAAGAATAAGAAACTAACCGTTGTGGGGAACAATCCTGAATGTGGAGACTTTTTCATAGAAAATAGAATGGGGTGTGTTATTTTGTGTGATTTTATATATGTTTGACCAAATGAGCAGTTACAAAGTTACAGTGACCTTTTAAATGGGTTGATTATTATGAAAAAACGTATACATTTAAGGTCATTTAAAGTTAGGTTACATACTGGCTTGTAAAAACATATGCACTTAAGGTAAGGTTGACTAATGGCTTGTATTAGATTTCCCTAAAGAATAATATTTTTTACTTAAAATTTTTACGACTTCTAAAATTAAAATGTGCTAAATGCTTTATAAAGTAGTAGAGATAGAGATAGAGATAAATATAGAGATATTGATCTTAATAACTCATAGACTAGTATGACCCATGTGATCTGGGTCACCCCCACCTTATTGTCAACTCAACTTTTTCTCTCTAAGACCAAATGCATGACTAAATGCTCGTAATGATGACCAAATAGATGACTAAATCTTTTTTTTAAATTAAATTTCATAAATAACAAAAAACATTACATTAATAATTTAGATAAAATTAAAACATTATAATAAAAATTTAAAACTTAAACTAATACTCTAATTTATATCACTCCTTGATTTATCGATTCAAACTCCCAAACCCTCTTTCGTGTCTCCTGGTCAAATGCTCATCGGGTTCATTGTGGAAGATGATGTCTTTCTCCTTTTTTGCTTATTTAAATTTAAACATATCACGTTGCAGCTCAAGTATTTCTTTATGGTGTGCAGGCCTCTATTCTTCAAATTCCTTGGATTGTAAGCCTTAGTCTCTCCAATTACACTTGCACCTACGCGCCCGCTCTTCCAATTCCAGTTGTCGCTCCTTTATTCTCAAATACTCACCCGATGATTCCTTTCGACTTGAAAATAAACGCGACGCGACATCTTTTCATTTATCGACCAACTGGTCAATAAGAGCAAGTGCACCAACAACAACTGAAGATTTCGAACGAACAGAGGAGGATGACACTTTCTTCTTAGCCTTGTCCCGGCCCATTGGTCGAACCTCTACATCATCTGAATGAGTTGCTTCGTCGTTAAAATTAAAACCAGCTTGCGTTGAGTTCAAAGTTGCATGTGAGGTGTTTTCCATTGTCCGCGTGAAGCGGATTCTTTGGATTTGTTGTAAAACCTTGGCATTTCTACCGTTTTCCATTTGCTATGGTGCTTCAAAATTTTCCAGGATACTCGGTACACGCTTGATCGTAGATTAGTTGGTCATTTGCGTCACTCTGGTACCTCCGTTTTAAATTATCGTCAACTGCACAATTGAGTAACTTTAACATGAAGCCTATTTTCCCATTTATTGTTGAGGGAATCTAGGGGTGAGAAAAACGGATCGCGGACCGGACTGGACCGAAAAACCGGTCTGAACCGAACCGACCAGACCGGATTGAACCTATTTCGGTCCGGTCCTCGGTCCATCCTTTTTCTTATTTTCGGTCTTCGGCCCGGTCCTGTCTGGTTCGGTCTTACAAAAAACCCGGCAATTATACCTTGTTGGACCGGACCGAACCAAAGACCAAACCGAACCGAACCGACCGGGACCGGACCGGACCATTTTGGTCCGGTGTTTTGGCCAAGGTCGGTTTCGGTCCGGTTCGGTCTTATTCGGTCCGGTTTTCGGACCGTGATCACCCCTAAGAGAATCGTATCCTCTTTTCGATTCCCCCATTTACTTCTCAAAGTAACCTAGCACTTCTATCCAAAACCCGGAAGACTTTTTAGCATTTCCTCCAATGTAATTCTCGGTCGTGTTTATCCAAGCTTTACACAAAGTTGTCTCTTCCTCAGGGTTCCATGGTTCATTTGATTGGTTCTCCGTCTTCTTGGATTGTTGACGTCTTTTTGTATACTTCCTTTTGATGGGTGCCTCTTCGCTGCGAGAGTCGTCTTGAACGGGTACAGATATACCACTCGAACCTTGACCACCAGGAGCATAAACAAATAACGACTCAAATTTGTCATCAACTCCAAAACGGTTAACCGTAGAAAAAAGGTTAAGAAGGTTGAGACTTATACGGTGGTGATTACATTTGTGGACAATACATTTGAGATTGTTGTGGTTAAACGATTGCTACATTTGTTTTGTTGTTGTTGGTTATGCGGAGGAGAAAACGGATTATTTGCGTACATAGGTTGCTGATGTTGTGTTTGGTGTACGAAACTAGGGGTTGAAAACCAATAGGTGGCGAGTGTCTAGTTAATTGAAAATTGGGGCCGGTTGTTGTTGTAAAGTTCTGTTGACGTCGGGATTTTAGTGTTTTGGTTTTGGGAGTTTTGTAAGACATTTTTTAAGTTGGAGAATAGTTGAAGAAGATAATAATCGTAAAAGAGAAAGAGTGAAAAAATAGAGAAGATAAGGTGATATTTATCGGAGAAGATTGTATTATTTAAAAAAAATATATTTATGAAAACAAACACCCAACGGTACAAAAACTAGCCGTTGGCTAGTATATTTCTCCCATTTCATCCGGTCGAGTTGTTGACCCTATCAATCCAAAACAAGGGGAGATGCGTTTGCTAGTGACTCTTGTGGGGGAACGCGTTCAGTCTCCCGTTACGACTGATCTTAAAACAATTAATTGAAAAAAATATTTCCCAAATAAGCACCGGTGCTCTCTCCGTTTCAAAATTACTGTCCATCTATTCTTTTCGGGGTGTCTCAAATTAATTGTCCGCTACTAAAATTAGATATAAATTACCACATTACTTTTATTTGAAGGGTTTTTCTAACATGTGCCCCAGGGGCACATGTTAGTGGTGGGGGGACACAGGTGTGTGTCAAAGCGTGATTGGGTCAGCAGTTATTGTTTTGTAATATTATCAGGCCCACAAATAACTGCTGGCCAATCAGGCTGTGACACACAGCCTGATGTCCCCACCTTAACATGTGCCCCAGGCACATGTTAGAAAACCCCTTATTTGACTATTATATTTAACAACTTTAAATAAAACAGTAATTAATTAGTTATAGATAAAACTTTTATTTTTATCATTCTATAAAAAGTATAAAAAACAAAGCACATTTATGTTTTTATTTGTCGGCGACAATAATTGGACGGAAATGTGCGTCATCAAATCCATCACTATCACTAATTAGTTAAAAAGGTGTGTTGGCAATCAAACGAACATTCAAACATACAACTACGTTAGATCTCTTTCTACCCCCACACTCTTTAATAACCACCTTAAAAAAGTTTCCTTCTTTTTATATAAAAAAAAACATCTTATTTTGTTAAATTGATTGTACTAAGTTTTTTTAAAGCAAATGAGAAAGTCAAGGAAGAGTTTAGGAGGCCAGTTAAGAAAAAATGGTTTCAAAATGTGTTTTGGCTGACATTCTTGTTATTGTTTTGTGGGTTTTTTGTTTTCTTGTTTTTAAGTGGAGATGGTGTTAAACCCGGTTCCAGATCAGCGTTGTCGTCTAAGGTAATAATCAGCAATGATTCATTCCAGTTTCATGTTGTATATTGTTATTTATGATTCATGATTTGTGTGGATAATGTGAAATGTAGTTGATGATATATATGTTTAAGCTTATGTGATATAGGCTTATTTTTCATAAGCTCTAGTTTTCCGGCTTATTTTAAGGTTTAGGGCTTATATGAGCTTATTATTTTATAGTAAGCTCATATTAGCTCATAGGTCTCAAAATAAGCTGGAAAATTAGAGCTTATGAAAAATAAGTCAAAATCACATAAGCTCTTAAGCCCACAAACACCCCCTAACTTATTAGAAGTAAGATATGTCATTATGATTTTTGGAACCTCCAAGAGGGTGTTTGGGATTTGCTTACTTGAGGATGTTGTTTGGGAACAGATGTTTAGAGAGTGTTTGGAAAGCTAATAAGCAGTTTGGAGCGTTTAGATACAAAAAGTTGTTTACTCTTATTTGCTTTTTTTTTTGTTATGATAAGTTGTTAGTAATAAGACCTCGTTCTTTTAAATGCTTATGCGAGATGGAACTAAATTTACCCTTTTAACCTCAAATAAAAGCAAAATTCCTTGATTTCAATACGATAGCACTTTTGGAATACTTTTTTCAGGTCTTATTGCGTTTTTTTCATGCATACACTATTTCCTAAACTGCTTATTTGAAGAACGTCTGTGCATTTGCTTCTGTCAATATTCAGAAGCATATGCAGAAGAAATAAGCAATCCAAACACCCTCTTAGTGTTCATTTGCGTATTTTTAATATAGACAAGTAGTTTTGATTTATTTATATGAAACTGATTATCTGCTCTTTTTATATTCAACAAGCACTATAATATAAGCAAGAAGGTGCCTTTTTTCAAAAAACAAAATTAGTTTGAAATAAGTAAATCCCAAACACCCTTTAGTGCTGCCTATCTGCCTATCGCATTTTGATAGAATGAAGAAAGCGTTTCGTGTGTGTTTAGGATTGCTTATCCCAACTATGTATTTTATTATAGATTCCAATCTGCATCAAAAAAGCAAGTAGCGCTATGAATAAGCACTCAAACAACGGTTTGTTATTACATTATGTTAGTCATATGCCATTGATGTTCTATAATGGTACAATTTATAGTAATAAGTAACTACGCAATAACGACAAAACAGGTGACAAAACAATTAAACGAGTAGTTATTGCCTTTTGGTATGTTTAAAACATAATCCTAAGAATAAATAAAAATGCAATAGGCCTACGAGAATTCTTGTTCATGATGTAAATATGTTGACAGCATATAAGAGTAATTT